>JAJJWW010007574.1:0-283704 GCA_023531295.1 Papaver armeniacum
CACACACATTAAACACCAAAATAAGTACAAAAATGAGCACTATCAATATAAAGAATCGAGACAAATTAGACACAAAAATGTGTCTATCAACATGGTTGATCAAATAGCATGCTGCGAAGACAACTTCTTCCCAAAACCTTAAAGGTAAGTTTTTGTTGTGGAGCATTACCCTGGCCATTTCCTGAATGTTTCTGTTTTTTCTTTCTGCAACTCCATTAGCTTGGGGAGTAATAGGTGGAGAATACTGTTGAATAATCCCTAGTTCGTCACAAAATTCAAACACCTTAGTGTCTTTGAATTCAGTTCCACGGTCGTTCCTAATTTTCTTTAGTTTGCGACCTTGTTCGTTCTGGATTTTATTAACAATAATCTTGAATTCATCAAGGGTTTTATTCTTATGAGATAAAAACGCAACCCAAGTGAACCTGGTCTAATCATCTACCATAACCAAAGCATACTTCTTACCAGCAACCGTGGGTTGTTGAATTGGTCCGAAGAGATCCATATGAATTAAATCAAGTGGAGCTTTAGTGAGAATATCTCGAGATGATTTATGGTGAACTTTCGTTTGTTTACCCTTTTGACAGGCACTACATACACCTTCAATCTTCGCATTGATTTTGGGAACACCTCTAACAAGCTCTTTATTAATGATCTTAGTTAGAAAACGGTAGTTGATGTGACCAAAATGCTCATGACAAAGATGTGTAGATTCCACCTTAGTCAAATTGCAACCAAAAGATAACAGTTGTTTTTACCACGAGTTCCATGAAAAATTACTTTCCCAGTTTTGTCTACAATGTCACATCCATTTGCATTGAAGACAACTCGATGGCCTTTGTCACAAATTTGACTAATATAAAGAAGATTTGCAGTCATACCTTTTACATATACTACATCATGTATTTCAGGCACGCCGGGTAGTTTGATCGTCCCCTTCTTGCTTATGTAGCAACAACTCCCATCTCCAAAAGTTACTGGTCCTCCTTCATAGTCATTTGAAGAAACAAATGAGATCGCCTGTCATGTGTCTACTACATCCACTGTCAAGAAACCATTGAAAGGGTGATGTTGATTTTAAAGCAAACGCTCCCATACTATTAATATTTTCCTGTTTAGGATTTCCTGATGGTTTTGTACGTCCTTTTAGAGAAGCACTAAGTTGTTTAGTTTTCTTGTGAAGATTACTTGCAACTTTCAGGATTTTTTGGAAGGACATACAAGTATGTTGAAAGTGATTGGAGGAATCACAAAAAAAACATGGGCCAACATCTTTAAATTCGTTAGAGAAGTTCTGAGTCATATCAGTTTTCACAACACGTGAACGTTGTTTATTATCCGACTTACGACTATTCTTCAGAGAGGAACAACTGGAATTATTCAGATCCATCAAAGGAATTTTGATAGATTTCAAATCCTTAAGCAATGCAATTTCTGCTATGAGATCAGAGTTGATCCGGATTTGTTCATCCAACTTTTTTCTGGAGAATAACCAGTTTATTAGAACTTCTTCTACGATTGGTTTTTAATCCAGGTGAAGCGTTTTTAGAGACTTTACTGTCCATAGAGTCAGATCGCTACAAACACAGACTTATAAGGTCTTAAATGTGTTTGCCTGCTCTGATACCAATTGAAAAAGCGAGGTACAACAACCACACCCAATATTTCGCGTAGAAATCTGTATGGACAAACTTTAATATACTTTTAAGAGAATCAACAAGACTCAATCTATAAAAAGTATATCAAAGAGTTTTATCTCTCTTTCTTGATTCAATTCTTTCTCAAGCAAATAAAAATCTGCGAGTTTAATTGAATACAATAGAAATCACTTGAACGGTACCAAAGACCAATGTTCATGGATTAATCAATTTTAATCAACAACCAAAGGTCGGATTTCCAATTGATTGATTCAAATGCACAACCTGTGCTATTTCAATTATATAACAAAATATAATGCGGAATGGAAATAACACAGTCACCAGAATTTTGTTAACGAGGAAACCGCAAATTCAGAAAAACCCCGGGACCTAGTCCAGATTGAACACCACACTGTATTAAGCCGCTACAGACACTAGTCTACTACAAACTAACTTCAGTATGAACTGTAGTTAAACCCCAATCAATCTCACACTGATTCAAGGTACAGTTGCGCTCCTTACGTCTCTGATCCCAGCAAGATAGTACGCACTTGATTCCCTTAGCTGATCTCACCCACAACTAAGAGTTACTACGACCCAAAGTCGAAGACTTTAATAAATAAATTTGTATCACACAGAAAAGTCTACAGTATAGATAAATCTGTCTCCCACAAAAATACCTACAAGTTTTGTTCCGTCTTTTGATAAATCAAGGTGAACAGGAACCAATTGATAACCCGGACTTATATTCCCGAAGAACAGCCTAGTATTATCAATCACCTCACAATAATCTTAATCGACGCGGCGAAAGAAGATATTGTGGACTCACAAACGATGAGATGAAGATATTTGTGACTACTTTTCTATCTTGCCTATCGGAGATATAAATCTCAAGCCAATCATTACGATTGTACTCAAAACGATAGAATCAGCAAGATCAGATCACACAACTACGAGAAAGTAGTATCGGTATGGCTTCACAATCCCAATGAAGTCTTTAAGTCGTTAACCTGGTTTACAAGAAGAAACCTAAGGTTAAAGGACTCTAGCTAATACAACTAGTATCACACGGAAGGTGTAGGGATTAGGTTTCCCAGTTGCTAGAGTTCTCCCTTATATAGTCTTTCAAATCAGGGTTTGTAATAAATGTTAGCTTGGTAACAAAGAATTCAATATTCACCGTTAGATGAAAACCTGATTAGATTCAAGCTAATATCTTTCAACCGTTAGATCGAAAACTTAGCTTGTTACACACAAATGAAATGTACTATTTTGGGTTTATGTAACCGTACCCAAACATGAACATTTGTTGGTTTAACAATAGTTAACCAAATGGTTAGCCATATGAGCACTTTCATATCAACCATGTTCTTCTTTACCATAACTAGTTCAAATGACTCAAATGAACTAGTTAGAGAGTTGTTCAATTACAAGGAAATCTTATGTAACTACACAAGACACAATCGAAGCAAAAACGATTTGATTCACTCGAATCGGTTCATGAACTATATAGCCACGGTTTGCATTTTGAATTCCTTAAATAAGTTCACAAACAATCGTCTTTAGATATTCCCAACTCAAGTTCGCAGACTTAGTTCGCGGACTTAAGTTCCCAGAAGGATTTCTCAAACTCCAGCAGATTTTCTCGGGTCGACAACTTTCGCAGTTCACGGACTAGGTTCGCGGACTGAGTTCACGGCTCTTGTTCCAGTTCTCTTGATCAACAAAGTTCGCAAACTTCGGTTCAAGGAAAAAGGACTTATACATGTATGTGTTGCCACACAATGCTTATATCCATCATTGGTTATATGATCTAAACTCTTATTTCAATCATTGAAACATTCTTAGAGGACATTTCGTCAAAGTAAGAAATTTTCAAAGTGATTGAAACGTGTCATGACTTTCGTCACTAGGTAAAGATGAACTTGGCCAAAGCAAAAGCTTACCAACACATAGATAGGCGAGTTAAACTCGGCTCGAAATAGCAAATGTGTATAATCAAAGTCTATATAGCAAAACGACTTTTGTCTCAAAATAGGAGATAGAGTAGATAGACTTTTGAGTGATAGATAAGTTCAAGTCTCCACATACCTTTTAGTCGATGAAGATCCACCAGTTCCTTGAGTAGTCCTTCGTCTAGTATGATGATTTCCATGGAGTTCTTGAGCTCAACTAAACTTTCTATCCTAGTCTGAGACTTAGCTATAGTAGACTAGAAATCAAGACTTACAGTTTTGATCACTAACATTGACAAACATGTTTGAGATAACAACGCATGCGAGTTCGACCGAGCAATGCTCTAACACCAATATCTTGGGAAGTCCAGACTTTATCACCAAGTGCAGATATTGTTACAGTTTCACTTACTAGTGAAGGTATGCAGCAGAGCTATCCATACTATGGTGTGGTGGCATCACAAGAAGAGTGTCAGAACTAGTTGAACATTCTTTCGCTTTTTATCAATCAATTCCAGAATTTTCACTTGAGATAGATGCAGATACAGAGGGAGAATATGAGTTATGAATTTCTTGAGACTCCGTTAGGGTCAAGTTCCCAAGTGCCTGGTGATTGCAATGCAAGAAGTCGTAGAAGTGGAAGTTGTGGAGGTCGTAGAAGTCGTCATGACACTCCAACTATGGTGGAAGAGACTCAACTAACACCAGCAGCAGGAACAAAACCAGTAGAAAACTTGGAGAATGATTTCCAGTCTCCCATTAGTTTCATGCCCCAAGGTCTTGTACTTACTCTTGGTGGTGGCGTAAATATGGATGCATTTAGGTAATCCGTAATTTATGCCCCAGCAAGTACTTCGGCATTTCACCAATTTCAAGCACCTCCAATTTAACCATCTCCGGTACCATATCAAGGTTATGAATCACCCGATGCTACTCAACCACCATCTCAGAGTCCAAATAATGAGTTTTCACAAGATCAAACTGGCTTAGAGGAATATATATTTGGTAATCGTTATTAGTTTGATAGATAAATGTTAATTGTTAATATGAATCGTGGTTTGTTTAAATCGTTAATGTAATTGCACTTTTTAGATTTCATAACAACTTACATATCGGAACTGCTTTCCATTGTCACGGAGCCACTTTGCACGACATCTTTGATCAATCTCCAGCAAGGTTTCACCACTTCTCATGTTTCGAGCCTCTTCCCTTATCATACCAATATACTTGTTAAAATTCTTAGAAATTATGGAGAACCGAGCACTCAACACCATCGAATCACGATTGTTGAGGTTCGTTGTTTCTTCTTCAAATTTCAGTAAAACGCGTCCCCAAAACGGAATCGATCGCCTGTAATGTGCCATCAACGATTGGATGATTAGTGAAGAGAACATAATTCCTGCAAATGCATTCATCTTCTAACGTGCTAAAATTGTGCTGATGTGCAACTCTCCAACTATTTGCTCTTCTTATTTCATTTTGCACACTAGCTCGAAGTTCAACTCTTTGATTTTCGGCCGCATGTTGATCTTCTATAAATTAATCCATAGACATGTTTTGAGCCGTTGAAAAATCTAAGAAAATAGAAAGAAGGTGTAAGTTAAAATGGAAGAGGAATTTGGTATTTATAGGGGGGGATTTATGGCCGTTGGATCAAATTATACGTAGCGGTGTAGACTAGACCGACCGGTCATATAAAAGCCGCTAACTGTGTAAGAAACACCGAACGGTGTAGCCTTGACCGAATGGTCGAGTAGAAACTTGACTTGGCCTGGCTAAGTGGCAAATTTCCAGTTTGCCAGCTCCATAGTGGGTGCAAAAATGGCAAACTCTCAAGTTTGCCATGCCCATAGAAACTGGCCTAAGGCCTATTCCTATGCACATGTCAAAGATCTGATTTTGCCATATATGCACTCACTATGGTAAGCCAAAGTGCCAAATATATGCCTATATGTCAAATATAATATATAGGCATACACGATAGACTTTCCAGCGAGCGATAGATTGTCTTGATGGTCCAAAAATCGCTAGTTGGCCATTCTAGCGCCAGCGCTAGTCAAGATGTCCCTCGTTGGTCTGATCATCAGTTCCTCATCCAACGGATACAATCCCCGCCCCCTATAAATACCAAATTTTAAACTCATTTCAACTCACACCAGAATTTCTAAATACCTCTAGAATTTCTCAATTTCTCAATCTTCTTCAAGTCTAAAACAATATATCACACCTTCTCTACAATTCTTAATTTCTTGTCATATGGATTCACAATATCAAAGTCAAGGCAAAGGTAACGGTAAAAAAACCAAAGTTCAGGGTGAAAATTAAATACAACCTCACAGAAGATGAATGCATTTGTCATAATTATGTTTTTCTTAACCCAAGATTGTATCGATGGTGCACAACAACATGGTAACACCATGTGGGAAAACATATATATTTTATAAATATGAAGCACAAACCATAAACATCAATTGTCGTGATGCAAAAGGGTTGGCAGAACGCTTCATTACAATCAACATGGAAGTAACCGGTTATGTTGGATTGATAATGCAAGCCAATTAGAGAGGTAGAGAGAGTGGTCTTGTGGAGGGTGATGTTGAAAGACAGGTTCGTACAGATTGGCAGCGAAAACATGGAAAACAGTTCGCTTTCGAAAGTTGTTATCATATTTTGAAGGTGTTGAAAAAATATAATCCAGAATTGTTAGCAGCTAATCAACAAGTACCTGAAAGGTCACCATACAATTCTTCTCCCTCAACACCAAATTCTTAACCAGATACCACAAGAAACCCAAATGTGAACTTAGTTCTCAATAATGATGATGGTAAG
The DNA here is from genome assembly GCA_023531295.1 of Papaver armeniacum. Taxonomy (NCBI): domain Eukaryota; kingdom Viridiplantae; phylum Streptophyta; class Magnoliopsida; order Ranunculales; family Papaveraceae; genus Papaver; species Papaver armeniacum. The sequence continues at coordinate 6,422 of JAJJWW010007574.1, forward strand.
AGAAAACTTCCAAAGAGGAACAATGCAAGACTAGCTAGAAAATTTTCTCAAGAAGGAAGTTCCAATGGATTTAACATGGTGGAGTATATGGAACATCAGAAGACCGTCGAGAAGAAAAGAGCAATTGATAGGAAAATTTAAAACATGGAGGGTAAGAAAGTCTCCTTTCTCAAGAAAAATTTGGGTTTGACTGTGATAGGCATAGCATTCTTCAAGCTGACACTTCAATTATGAATCCCTAGCAAAAGCATTTGTGGAAAATTGAATTTGACAGGATTCAAACACAGATTGAACAACAAGATGGATTTACTAACAACCAACATGGTACGTGGTGATGAGTTCGATGTAGTGGAACCTTTATAAAAACCGATTCTGGGTTGACTTCGTCAATTGAAAAAACTCTGCCCAGAATCGGTTTACTATTGCACTAACATCTACCGATTATGGTTCGAGTTTCTAAAAAAAATCAATTCTTTTTCAAGTTTTGATGATGAATTAATGGTAGTCGACTTCAAAGTTTATTTGATTAAACATCACTTAATCATCCAAATTAATAGTAATTAATTTTTGGATAATTTTGCCATTAAGCAAACACAAAATTGGTTAAAAAGACCAAAACCAACAATTCCTGGGTAAAAAAGACATGTAAAATTTGATACTGTTTAAATGGACGAGAATGTAAAAATAGCTAGGATGTAAACAATTTCATGCTACGCATTTTCAAATACTTTTTCTTATTTTTAATTTTCATCAGGATGCATCCAGTTTCATCCTCACTCTTTTTTAAGTTTACGCCAGGATGAATCCAGTTTCATTCTTGCTTTTTTTTTTGTCCATTTCACCCATACTAATTTTTACTCGTCCATTAGAACCATGTTTTAAAAATATTTGGACAAATGATCCATTTTCCGTTAAGCAAAATAGTTGGATAAGGGTTATCCATTTAACTTCAAAATATTATTTTTTGTCTAGTAGTTGTAGGCCCCAAATAATGTGCATATGACCCAAACTAGGGAGGATATTCTATACTTTGGAATCTTTGGATGCTATGATTTCTGCCGTTGATTCTATGATTTTTGTATTTGTTGGGGTCTTTGGCCTTTTTTTTCGTGTGTTTTTGTTTTGTTTTGTCATTTTTTTTCTTCTTTTCGGCTTTCCTGTATTTTGAAGGAAAAAAAAAATATGCACCCTGACAAAAGTATCTATCTTATTATAGGGCGGCATGGTTTATTAGAGGGGCGACATTCTAATAGGACAAAAAGGGTCATTACATGATCATTCAAGGTGTCCCTTATAAAAAAAACTGGGAATGACAAATTAACCCTCATTATTGATAACCTAGTTTAGTGATGATAATCAAGTTTAGTGTTAATGATTAATTTCACTTATATTAACTCAAAATCAAAACAAAATCAGATTTTTAGAGTTAAAAAAAAAAAAGTTCAAAGGAGAAGAAAAAGAAAAACTTTTGTGATATTTGTGAAACCCTAGATTTTGATTCACTCAACCAAAATGAGTGATTCCTGTGACCTGGTATACTTCTAAATTAGTTCTCATTAGCTTTTTCTCGCTCAAAATTATCTAAAATACATAACAAAATCAAAACTTTTAAATTTTCAGAAGAACTTACGGTTGCAATTTTGCTCGTGATCAACCGTAACTCTTAGTTACGGTTCGTAAGTTATCGAATACCAACCGTAACTGGTTAAATTTGGGGAAGATCCAATCGTAAAACCAGTTACGGTTAGTAATTAAATTTGGACCGCAACCGTAACTAAATTACGGTTGGTAACTAATGAATCGAGACCAACCGTAACTACCCTACGGTTGGTGTGTCAACTTAACTTTTGAACCGTAAATCATTATTTGATAATAAATTCTTAAGACACGGGATTATTTACGGTTGGTATGGTTGTTTGAGTAACAAATCCGTAACTCAATTACGGTTGATAAATATGATGCAAATACAAACCGTAACTGAACATATTTCTCAAAACTAAGAACTTACGGTTGGTATTTGAGTTTAAACCAACCGAAACATCAACCCAATCTACAGATTCATGGTTCGTATTTGAGTTATTACCAACCGTAACTCACATGCAACCAGAAATTTCAATTTCAATTTTCATACAAAACCCTAATTTTTGATACAAAATTAACTTAAATCCAACACGATAAACTAAACCCTAACTGGGTTTTTCCAAACATTTTTCAAATCGCCGATTAATCGAAGACGATGAAATTTTCAGTTTTAATGGAGGTTACGGTTGATGGAGGAGAAGATGAAGATGAAAAAAAAAAACTGATTTGATTTTTTCTGATACATTAGGTTAAAAAAAACACAAAATTGGTCAAAAAGACCAAAATTAACAATTTCTGGGTGAAAAAGACACTTAGGTTTTGATACTGTTTAAATAGCCAAAAATTAAAAAAATACTGTTTAAATGGACAAAAATTTAAAAATAGGCGAGGATGTAACCCGGTTTCATCCCGTTCATTTTCAAATATTTTTTCTTATTTTTATTTTACACAGGATGCATCCAGTTTCATCCTTGCTATTTTTTTAAGTATAAGCCAGGATGAATCGTTTCATCCTTCTTTTTTTTTGGCTATTTCACCGTACTTTTTTTACTCGTCCATTTGAACCGTGTTTTAATTTTTTTTGGACAAATGACCCATTTTCTCTAAAAAAAAATGATTTGATTTTGGTTGATTTAAGGTGAAAGGGTAATCTAGTCAATTTACATCCCCTTTAGGATATCCGCTAACCAACTAAAGGGACATTACTATCACAGTGCGCTCCTATAATAAAATTGTACAAAAGAGGTCATCATGAGGTCGCGATCCAAAATCAATTTAAGAATCTATTATCATTATAATCATAATCAATCACATCCTCATTTTTTTTCCATTAATTTAATCTTACTTAACCTAATAAAACTTAAAATATCTTTAAATCTTACTTAACCTAATGCTCTTTTTAAGTAGATTTGATTTCCTTGGGTTGATCTCCCGGCGGAACTAGTCTTCCGATACTAATAGTAACCAATCCCCTGGATTTCGAAGTTTTGACTTCCTCCGCGTTAGCGTCGAAGGGTACTCGATATCTTGCATTAACTTCCCCAACTCTCCTGCTATCCATCACCAAATATGTCCCATCGACTTCAGTGTTCCTAGAACGCGTTCCCGTTACCACAAGCTCATTATTTTGATCCAACTTTGCCTGAACATTCCTGAACCCTGGCATGCTTACTTTGTATTCATACTTATTTGTGTATTCTTTGAAATTAGTTGGGGGATTATCTGTATACACCATTCTTCTGTTAAGAGTCGGAGGAGTTGCTGCGACAGTTTCAGAAGTGTCCTCAGACGGAAAATCATCTTGACATTTTTTCCAAGTCGACAATAGATAACATAGTGTTGCCTTCTGTTTGGAATCTAAGTTCCCTGTTGTTGTTGTTGCTGCTTTGGATTCATTGGTTGTTGGTACCGCTTTGGATTCATTGGTTGGTGCTGCTGCAGATTCATTGTTGGATTCATTGGTTGGTGCTGCTGCAGATTCATTGGCACCCATGGTCTTTTTGACTAATGGTTTACTTGATTTCGCTGTGAGTAAAAAACAATAAAAGCATGCTTATATTGATACTGTACTATATTTCTTGATAAGCAAGAAAAAAAAATCTTGATAAACAAGAATATTAACCATATATATCATTTCTTTTTCATCACTTGATAAACATGAATTTCCCTTATTTTCTTTGAACAAATCCATAGGACTTAACTTAATCCACACGAAACATAAAATTTTATGCTAAGGTAAAAATGAAAAAACCCAAAAAAAAAAATTATGCCAACAAATCCGGGGGACCTAACTTTCCACAAGAAAACAAAAAAAAAATAAAAAATGCTAGAGAAAAATGGTGGTCCTGCGGTTGGATTCTCATTCTCATACGATATTATCCGGCAACATTTGTATACCAAGTTTCTTTCATGATTGTTAAAGGCTGATACCACTCCTACTAGGGGCGGGTACCAATTCAGGATCCAACGAATGAAATTACTTTGTCCTATATGTACCACCCCTAGTACGAGTGGTATCAGCCTTTAACAATCGTGGTTTCTTTTTGTTATATCTTGGCAATATTGGTGTTTTTTAATATATTGTGCCTTCATGTGCTTGCTAGAATAATCAATGCTCTTCGACTAACGAAACCCTACATGAAGATTCAGCCTTTAACATTCGTGGTTTCTTTTTGTTATATCTTGACGTGTTTTTTAATATATTGTGCCTTCATGTGCTTGCTAGAATAATCAATGCTCTTCGAATAACGAAACCCTACTGTTTATGGGTAAAAATCGTTTCCGCCGATTTTGGTAAATTCGGTAGGTGAGTGAGAAACTGGTTTAAACCCTAAACAAATGTGCTGCACGTGAGCACTTTATAGATTCGAGAGATCAATCTGTACAAGTTCGGCCTAAACCAAGAAATGGCCGTTCCAGATTTGCTTCGGTCACAAAGTGGAGGAGAAGGGTTGATTTGGGGAGGGAAGCAAAGAAAGGTGTTGAGACCAGAATAGTTCTGGGAGAGTAGTGTCTCGACTTGTATCAGAAAGTGAAAGCTTAGGAAGATTGCAAGAGATGAAAGCTTTTTGGAGAGCTTGCAAAGTTGCCTTTTTTGAGAGTGTTGTATTTTTCTCCTAACCGAGACTTGTTGTCTGGTGGAAATAGGTAAGACCTATTTATACAAGTCGAGATCGAAACGTACCCTGGCCTCATGAAGGAAGAGAGTAAAGGGTGAAATAATGGGAGGAGGTAGTAACCGCATGGTGTTTATGGGTGAAAACGTTTTCACCATTATTTCCTCATTTATTTGACCGCTTTATTCCTATTCACGCTTTCTTAATGTGAGCGTAGTGTACGCATGCATCTTGTGACCGCCAAACCAAGACCCGGAAAGCATCCCCAGTTTGTGTTGATGTCTCGAGTGTTGGTTCCACCTTGAGTGCAAGTGGCGCTGCTAGTGGCGCGTGTGGCATGTGCCAATGGCATGTACGGAATGCCTTTGTTGCGGGTTGCACCAGTGCAAGTCAGTGGCATGTGTGGCATGTGCCAATGGCATGTGGCGTTGAGTGTTAGTGGCAATGCCGGAGCAAGAGCTGCTAGTGGCGTGTTTGGCATGTGACAATGGCGTGTGCGGAATGCCTTGGTGGTAGGTTGCACGGTTTGCAAGTTAGGCTACCAACGTGGGTTTTGGCAACGTACGTCCAAGTTGGCCTAGGTTGCACGGCTTGCAAGTTAGGCTACCGCATGCGTGTTTGGCATGTGTCAATGGCACGCATGGCCATTAGGGCTACGTCTGGTAAAAAAGCTACCAATTTGAATTCTTATTTGAGTTTCATTTGATGCATGTTGGCATGTGCCAATGGCATGCTCGGCCATTAGGGCCATGGCCCGGTAAGAAAAGCTAGCCGATGCGTGTTGGCATGTGCCAATGGCATGCGTGGCCAATTTGGGTCACCTGGTAAGAAAAGCTACGGCGATGCGTGTTGGCATGTGCCAATGGCATGCGTGGCCAATTTGGGTCACAGACTGGTAGGAAAAGCTACCAGCGAGCGTGTTGGCATGTGCCAATGGCATGCGTGGCCAATTTGGGTCACGGCCTGGTAGGAAAAGCTACAAGCGAGCGAGTTGGCATGTGCCAATGGCATGCGTGGCCAATTTGGTCACGGCTTTGGTAGGAAAAGTTACCGCGAGCGTGTTGGCATGTGCCAATGGCATGCGTGACCAATTTGGGTCACGGCACGGGTAGGAAAAGCTACCGGTGAGCGTGTTGGCATGTGCCAATGGCATGCTCGGCCATTAGGGCCGCGCCACAGTGAGAAAAGCTACCGCGGCGTGTTGGCATGTGCCAATGGCATGCTCGGCCATTAGGGCCACGCCCTGGTGAGAAAAGCTACCAGCGAGCGTGTTGGCATGTGGCAATGGCATGCTCGGCCATTAGGGCCACGCCCTGGTGAGAAAAGCTACCAGCGAGCGTGTTGGCATGTGCCAATGGCATGCTCGGCCATTAGGGCCACGCCCTGGTGAAAAAAGCTACCAGCGAGCGTGTTGGCATGTGCCAATGGCATGCTCGGCCATTTAGGCCACTCCCTGGTGAGAAAAGCTACCAGCGAGCATGTTGGCATGTGCCAATGGCATGCGTGTCCAATTTGGCCTAGGTTGCACGGTTTGCTAGCCTAGGTGCGGGCGTTACTTTGGCATGGCACGGCTAGGGCCAAGGTGAGGGTGTTTGGCTTGGCGTGGCGTGACCAGCGTAGCTAGGGCCAAGGCAGAGTGTGTTTGGCATGGCGCGGCTAGCTTAGGCAAGGTGTGGCTGGCATGATTTGCCATTGGCACGGAGGTGCGGCTAGCATGGTTGGCATGCTTTGGCGCGTTTGGTGTGGTCTGGCATGATTTTCCATTGGCACGGAGGTGCGGCTAGCATGGTTGGCATGTTTTGCGCGTTCTTGTGGCTGGCATGATTTGCCATTGGCACGCGAGGTGCGGCTAGCATGGTTGGCATGCTTTGGCGCGTTTGGTGTGGCTGGCATGATTTGCCATTGGCACAGAGGTGCGGCTAGCTTGGGCTAGGTGTGGCTGGCATGATTTTCCATTGGCACGGAGGTGCGGCTAGCATGGTTGGCTTGCTTTGGCACGTTTGGTGTGACTAGCATAGCTAGGGCCAAGGCAGAGTGCATTTGGCATGGCGCGGATAGCTTGGGCTAGGTGTGGCTGGCATGATTTGCCATTGGCATGGAGGGGAATTAGGGTTTTTTTCTTTGTAACCCTAATTTGAAAAAATACCCCCTATTAATTACTGACTACATGCATTAAATGTTCTAATAAATGTGTCATCGGTGGCATTAGGTTATTTGGGGTTTTACGATTTTACCCTTTGTTTAAAATCCATCATCAACATTAAGTCCCCTGCTTAGCTCGGAACAGGAGCTTTGTTGCAAGGTAAGCATGAGATGGTGACAAACTATCAACAGCAAATCGTAAAGAGAATTGAGGAGGCTTGTCTGACCTTTTTATAAATAGGATTTGGAATCCTTGCCTCTGGCAGTTTTGCGCAAATCGGGAGGCTGGCACAATTGGGAAGTTAGCGTCGTGAGAGACAGGAAGCTGGGCGGCATTGAGAAGTTGTCGCGAGTTGGGAAACTGAGCGTGCTAGCTGGTGGGAGCGGCGCAAAGTGGGAAGCTGATCGTGCTAGCTGGCAGGACCGGCGCAAGATGGGGAAGCTGAGCGTGCTAGCTGGCGTGACTTGGGCGGTTGTTGGGAAGTTTTGGGAGACTGGCGCGAGCTTGATGGGACCGGTGTAAACAAGGAGGGGGTATGTGTTTCTACAGATAACAAAGTTTCCTTATTTTGCCTTCCTTCATGCGCGGCTTCAATCAGGGCATCATCCATGCCAAAAATCTGGAAGCGTTATGTCCATCATTACTTCCTTTCCTTCTTTAAGGTTCCGTATTCATACCCAACGTAATTGCATCATCTCCCTCGTTTGAGAAAGGGTTCTTCTTGTTGAGTTTCTATCTTTGTCATGTCGCACAGAGACGAATCATCTTCTAACCGGCCCAGATTCTCCAGGTGAAGGCGCGAGGTCTGACTCTTGTAGGAGCATCCCAACAAAGGGTTATTCGGGTTAAGAAAATCATACCAGTATGTTTTCTTCTTCTTCGGTGGACTGACATACGATTCACCGCTTGTTTGATGAATGGAAAATTTCCCTTTCGTGCAGAGATATCCCGTTGGAGCATGCGTTACTGTTATCGACGAGGATGACCTAGTCGTTCCCCTCCCTTCAAATCCAACCTCGTTGACTGCTGCAGACTTGGAGAACGCTGATTTAGGGCTCTCTTGTTATGAATACCCCTATGCAGGTTTGTCATTCGGGACTCGTATGAGTTGTCTCTCCTCCAATTATCGGAATGTTGGCGGTTTTCACAGTGCGGAAAGAATTCGTGGTCCTTTATACGAGAATATGGAAGACATACGGCCATATCGCTACCGGGAGCGTAGTGAAGTGTTGTTCGTCCGCCTTGGTTTTAGTAGTGAACCTGTCTTTTGCCAATGATTGCTTTGAGATGGAGAATATGTCCATCCGTGCTGCTTTAGAGTCAGCCATTCAAAGGTGGGAGAACATGGTGTCCACCTGTGAATCCTTGGAGTTTAATATCAGCTGGTTGCGGCATCGTCTCAATATTGTGAAGGCCGACAGAGCTGGTATTCTTGCTGGTATGATTCCTACCACAAAAGCCATGCTGGAAGAGGAGAAAGCTTTGGCCTTGGAGTCTCGGAGGATTGAAGAGTTAACTCGAGACTTGAAGAGTAGGACTGAAAGATATCATGGTCGGTTGAAGATGATATTTTGTAGGGATTATAATTTACTAGATGGGCTTTTCTGATTTGTATCACAAGATTTGAAGGCTCCTCACTTCTTTTTTTTTTTTGAAGAAATAAAGAAATTCCATTAATCTGTTGGATTGTATTGAAATTCGATAATTGGCAAGAAAGAAAGTAAAAAGGCAGTGGTGTCCGGACGTTCACATTTTTGATGTAGCATGTTGCGGGGAAGTGATTAGGCGTAGTATGCCTTAAGCCACTTTCCGTTGATGACCGCCTCTAGCTTTCCCCATCTTCTTTGATAATCTTGTAGTAACCACTGTCGTACGCTTTAGTGATTATGTACGGCCCTTCCAATTTGGGATAAAACTTCAGTGCCGATGCATCTTGCTGGATGTGTTTGGCGGTTTTTAGCAAGATCTCCTTCCTTGAAAACCCTGGATTTTACATGGTTGTTGTACGCCCTGGAAATCCTGTTTCTGTATGCTTGTGCATGTTCCTCTGCCCGGGATCTTCTGGAGTCCATAGTATCTAGTTCCGCGATTCTGGCATTGAGTGATTCGGCTTCATTCCACTGAGGTCCACTCGCTGCGGCGATTCTGGCAGACGGGATCTTGATTTCTGCTGGGAGGATCGCATCTGTACCGTAGACAAGGGAGTAGGGAGACATGCCGATGGAGCTTCTAGGAGATGTTCCAGTACGCCCAGAGAGCCATCGGCAATTTCTCGTGCCAGTCCCGGGATTGTCGTGTCTTGTTTGGGCCGAGGATTCGAGATCGAGTCTTGTTGGTACTTTGGCTTGCCCATTCCCCGGGGATAATAGACGAGAGAGAAGACTTGTTTAATTCCGTACCTCTCAAGTAGTTTCTGTACTTGCTTGTTAGCAAAAGGCATGCCGTTGTCGGTGATGACGTGTTTAGGTATGCCAAAACGGCAGATGATGTGTTCCTTGACGAATGCCGCGATCGTGGCTCCAGTGGTTCCTTTCAGCGGGACAACTTCAACCCACTTGGTAAAGTACTCGGTCGCGGTTATTATGTATTCATGCTGTTTTGAGGATGGCGGGTTGATCTTCCCAATGATGTCGAGTCCCCAGCTATAAAAGGGCTACGGGATACTTATCGAGTGCAAGGATGTTGGAGGCGCGTGGATGAGGTTTCCGTGAATCTGGCATTCTCGGCATTTCTGAACGAAAGTAGATGCGTCGTCTTCCATGGTCGGCCAGTAGTACCTCTCGTGTATATGCAGGAACAGTTTCTGTTTCCCTTGGTGTTCGCCTTCGTGCATTTCTCTTAACATAACCGGGATTTTGCATCGCCAAAAACCACCATAGACTTCCTCCGAAACTCTTGCGATATAAAACCCCATCATGGAACACGAATCTTTTGGACTTTTGTTTTAGCTTGGACGCATCCACTTTGTCGCAGGAAGAATGCCGTCACGAAGGAAACCGATGTACGGCTCCCACTTTGTCCCAGTGTGACTGATGTTGAGGACTTCGTCGACATGGGGGCGCCCGGAAATTGGGACACGCCTGCGGAGTAATTGGGATTGGGCTTCCATCTCCGGCCAATAGTATCCAAGTCGTTGTAAACGACGATAGAGGGTTACTACCGATATTATTCCACAGGACTTGGTATGAACATGTTCAAGTTGTTGTTGTGCTTCCTCTTTTCCGAGACACCTTGACAGAGAGTCATCTCGGATTTCGATGATACTGTAACATCTTGAAGCATAAAGAAATTCCGCAAAGTCTTGAGGTCGACCTTCCCTTGGAAAAGTGAGTTGTTGAGTTCTTGAATGATAGGAGTTCTCCAGTCATCGTCTTCGGCTTTCTCGGGTTGTGAAAGCCATGTTGAAGCTATGGTTCGCCGTTTTCTTGTCGTGGTTTCCTCGGATCCTTCGAACCGTAGCTTTGATGCTAGTGTAGCTAGGCATTCAACATGCTTATTCGCTACGGCCGACATGTGTGATGGTTGCTTCGGCGAAATAATTTAGTAGTTTTTGTGCTTCAGCCCTGTATGGTGCCGTCAGTTCTTACAATGCGTAAATCCCGTTTACCTGGGTTGATGAGTAATTTGGAATCTCCTCTTATCTCCAAACGCGTGGCCTGGCTCGTTTAGCTAGTGATATTCCAATGAGGAAGGCTTCGTATTCAGATGAGTTATTGGTGCATGGAAAGTCTAGCTTGAAAGAGTGCGAGAAGACTTCTCCAGCAGGAGATACTAGTACCACACCCGCTCCTCCGGTATTAGTGCTGGGGGTGGAAGAGCCGTCGAAGAACAGCAGCCATGCTTCTTTTTCGACTAAGAAGATATCTGGAAGGTCTCCCGGAGATCTTCTCGTAACTCCGCGGTGTTTTTTCCGGGAATGTTTGCTAACAGTGTCCTGCTGTGCCCAGTCCTTTTATGGCCCTCGGGAAACGCACGTTATGTCGAACTCGGCAGTGCAGGAGCCATTTAGCCGGCCTCCCTATCGTGGCGGGTTTCGAGAGAAGGAACTTTACAGTGGTCCGATTTGGATATTAACACCACCTTGTTGGAGAGGAGGTAGTGCCTGAACTTCTGGATGGAATAAATTAACGCTAAACACGCCTTTTGTGCTTTGGGGTATCTGAGTTCAGCGTCTCTCAATATTCTACTGAAGTAATATATGGGATATTCAATTCCTTTGTCGTCTTCTTGAGCGAGGAGGCTCCAATGGCGGTATCGCTAAAGGCTGTGTAAAGACATAGTGGCTTCCCTTGCATAGGAGGCTTCATGACGGTCGGGGAGGACAGCGTTTTTGGATCTTTCGGGTACGCTTTTTCTTTGAGACGTAGTCCATGTGAAATTCGCTCATTTTTTCAGCAGAGGGGTAAACGCAGTAATGAGCTGTGCCAGCCCCGGTATGAAGCGACGAATGTAGTTTACCTTGCCCATGAAACTCTGGAGCTCTTTTGCGGTTCGTGGTGGCGGCATCGTGAGGATAGCTTGCGTCTTGACTGGGTCAACTTTTATCCCTGCGGCCGTTACTTGGAATCCTAAGAACTTCCCCGAAGAGACACCAAAGGCGCATTTCAAAGGATTCATCTTCAACTTATATTCGCGACATCTTTCGAACACTTGTCGTAGCGTTTCCGGATGATCCGCTCGAGTCTTCGATTTAACTACCACATCATCTACGTGATCTTCGACTTGCTTGTGCATCATATCGTGGAAGATGGTAGTCATGGCGCGTTGGTAAGTAGCGCCAGCGTTCTTCGTTGACCGAAAGGCATTACGGTGTAATAGAAGTTTCCGAGAGGGGTTCGGAAGCGAGTCTTACTCATGTCGTGCTCATACATCTTTATCCGGTTGTAGCCGCTATATCCATCCATGAAAGAGAACATACCATGTCCACCGGTAGCGTCTCTAAAGCATGTCGATGTTAGGGAGCGGGAAATCGTCTTTAGGGCAGCACTTGTTCGGATCTCGAAATCGACACAACACCCGATCCGACCATTCTTCTTTTAACGGAACGATATTGGCCAACTAGGTGGGATGGTGAATAGGTTTGACAAAACCCGGCTAGTAATTCACGGACCTCCGCCTTGATTTGTTCTTCTACGTCGTGTCCGAATTGTCTTGGAGGTGCTTGACTGGTTTGGATCCGGTATCACGTGCGGATGGTGGGTGACCAGTTTTTCATCTAAGCGAGACATTTCTTCGTAAGTCCATGCGAAAACGTCCCGGTATTCTTTGAGTAGGTCGACTAACTTTGAGCGTTGCGAGAATGTAAAGTCGAACCGATCGAACGCGGTCATGGAATTCCTCATTCCCTATATTGTGAGTTTCGAGTTCGTCGGTGGTTAAGTCGGTCCGTCTTGCGGCTTCCGAGGGGCGCCGGAACTTCCTCCTGGTTATTGTGAAAACATTCTTCGGGGCGGAGAGACCGGGTTATGGTCTCCCGCAAAATTGCTAACAACGGTGGTAATGTGTGAGTTTTCCCTTTTTGCTTCGTCCTGCGGTAAGGGTGCATTCTCACTTGGTGCGGGAACATGTTATGCCCGGTGGCGGGAGACTGGCGGGTCTTCCTTCTGAGGATACGGTGGGAGGGCGGTCTCCTCTGTGGAGTATCTCCAGTTTGTCGCTATCTCTGAGTGATGTCCATTTTGGTAACAGAAAACTGTGAATCTTGGTCGTCACGCCTTTTGAACCCTCCTTCGGCCCATGTGCTTCTACGTTGATGGACGGTGCATAGGGGGACGGTGGACGCAGGATGCGGACAACTTCTCCGTTGATCTTGTTTCAGGCATTGGTGGTATGTTGAAGGAATGATCTTGAGATTGTGCAGCCACGGCCTTCCCAGTATCATGTGGTAGTCTGGTTCTTTTTCAATCACCTCAAACTTCACGCTTGATTGAATCGGCCCTACTGCCAGCTCCAAGTTGATGTAGCCGTACGTGTTAGTTTGGTTGCCTTCGAAATCCGTCATCGTAGTGGGTTGTCGTACGATCTCGTTAGGTCGCACCCTGGCAGCTTTAAGTGTCTTGAGAGTGATGACATTGGAAGATGCACCCGTGTCAATGAGCGCTCTTCGAAACTCTATGTTCCTGACGAGAGCCGTAACATGCAAGGCCCGGTTGTGACCGTCTTCTACCATCATGTCGTCATCGGTGAAAACAATATTGTTGGTGGATCTTCCGGGGATCCTTGGAGTCCCCGTGGGTGCAGGAACTAGTGATGCGTTCAGTGCTATTCGGTTAATAACAGAGAATGTTTTTACTCGCTGGTCCTTGGAGAGGTGTAGAAATTCACATAAGTTTTCTACCAACATGGTCGCCTCCTGGTCCGCTGGCTTCCAGTCAGTGACGAAACCATTGATTTGAGAATGCTCATTCGGGATGTCAGTCCCCTACTCTTGATCTCCTGGGGAACATGAACCACTTAGCTCCGATGTTAGGCTGATGAGGAAGTCGAGTATGTTGTTAATCGCGTCCTTCATTAGATCCATGTTTTTGGCATGGATCTGCTGATCTCGCATCAGGTCAACCAGTCTTGGGACCTCTTCATTGGTCATATTGCTTCCAGAAACTGACGAGTTATCATGACCTTGAGCGGGATCAATGTTTGTGGAGATGGCCTGATAACCGACCATGCTTGTGCGAAATTTGAGGACGAAAATCGGAATTTGATGTTGTAACCGAAAGATCAATCCTCCCGCCGTGGTCGCCAATTGTTTATGGGTAAAATCGTTTCCGCCGATTTTAGTAAATTGAGAGTGAGTGAGAAACTGGTTTAAACCCTAAACAAATGTGCCGCACGTGAGCACTTTATAGATTCGAGATCAATCTGCACAAAGTCCGTCCTAAACCAAGAAATGTCCGTTCCATTTGACTTGCTTCGGTCACAAAGTGGAGGAGAGAAGGGTTGATTTGGGGAGGGAAGCAAAGAAAGGTGTTGAGACAGAATAGTTTACGGAGAGTAGTGTCTCGACTTGTATCATAAAGTGAAAGCTTAGGAAGCTTGCAAGAGATAAAAGCTTTTTGGAGAGCTTGCAAAGTTGCCTTTTCTGAGAGTGTTGTATTTTCTCCTGACCGAGACTTGTTGTCTGGTGGAAATAGGTAAGACATATTTATACAAGTCGAGATCGAAACGTACCCCGATATGAAGAAATGATTAATGAAGTTGCTCAGGACTTGGAGGCATTTGAAGTTTTTAGTCTTTTATTTTATCTTTTTAATTTATTACATTTAGTTGCCTCATGAAGGAACCGTAGTTTGAGACTTGTTGTCGAGACAAGTAATACTTTGGAAATACACTTTAGTTGTGTGGAAATAGGTAAGACATATTTCAAGTCGAGATGTTACAAACGTCTCTCTGTGGGCCTCATGAAGGAATGGTGCGCTTGCCGGTGTGCAAGTAGAGTAAAGGGTGAAATAATGGGAGGAGGTGGTAACCGCATGGTGTTTATGGGTGAAAACATTTTCACTAGTATTTCCTCATTTATTTGACCGCTTTATTCATATTCACGCTTTCTTAATGTGAGCGTAGTGTACATTTCGCATCTTTGTGACCGCCAAACCAAGACCCTGGAAAGCATCCCCCAGTTTGTGTTGATGTCTTGAGTGTTGGTTGCACCTTGAGTGCAAGTGGCGCGTGTGGCATGTGCCAATGGCATGTACGGAATGCCTTTGTTGCGGGTTGCACCTTGAGTGCAAGTGGCAATGCCAGAGCTGCTAGTGGCGTGTGTGGCATGTGCCAATGGCATGTGTGGAATGCCTTGGTGGTAGGTTGTACGTTGAGTGTTAGTGGCAATGCCAGAGCTGCTAGTGGCGTGTTTGGCATGTGCCAATGGCGTGTGCGGAATGCCTTGGTGGTAGGTTGCACGGTTTGCAAGTTAGGCTACCAGCGTGGGTTTTGGCATGTATCAATGGCACGTACGGCCAAGTTGGCCTAGGTTGCACGGCTTGCAAGTTAGGCTACCAGCGTGCGTGTTTGGCATGTGTCAATGGCACGCATGGCCATTAGGGCTACGTCCAAGTAAGAAAAGCTACCAGCGATGCATGTTAGCATGTGCCAATGGCATGCTCGGCCATTAGGGCCATGGCCTGGTAAGAAAAGCTACCAGCGATGCGTGTTGGCATGTGCCAATGGCATGCGTGGCCAATTTGGGTCACGGCCTGGTAAGAGAAGCTACCAGCGATGCGTGTTGGCATGTGCCAATGGCATGCGTGGCCAATTTGGGTCGGGACACAGTAGGAAAAGCTACCAATGAGCGTGTTGGCATGTGCCAATGGCATGCGTGGCCAATTTGGGTCACGGCCTGGTAGGAAAAGCTACCAAATGAGCGTGTTGGCATGTGCCAATGGCATGCGTGGCCAATTTGGTCACGGCTGGTAGGAAAAGTTACCCAGCGAGCGTGTTGGCATGTGCCAATGGCATGCTCGGCCATTAGGGCCGCGCCCTAGTGAGAAAAGCTACCCGGCGAGCGTGTTGGCATGTGCCAATGGCATGCTCGGCCATTAGGGCCACGCCCGGTGAGAAAAGCTACCAAATGATCGTGTTGGCATGTGTCAATGGCATGCTCGGCCATTAGGGCCACGCCCTGGTGAGAAAAGCTACCAGCGAGCGTGTTGGCATGTGCCAATGGCATGCTCGGCCATCAGGGCCACGCCATGGTGTAAAAATCTACCAGCGAGCGTGTTGGCATGTGCCAATGGCATGCTCGGCCATTTGGGCCACGCCCTGGTGAGAAAAGCTACCAGCGAGCGTGTTGGCATGTGTCAATGGCATGTGTGGCCAATTTGTCCTAGGTTGCACGGTTTGCAAGCCTAGGTGCGGGCGCTACTTTGGCATGGCACGGCTAGGGCCAAGGTGAGGGTGTTTGACTTGGCGTGGCGTGACCAGCGTAGCTATGGCCAAGGCGAGAGTGTGTTTGGCATGGCGCAGATAGCTTGGGCTAGGTGTGGCTGGCATGATTTTCCATTGGCACGGCGGTGCGGCTAGCATGGTTGGCATGTTTTGCCATTGGCACGGAGGTGCGGCTAGCATGGTTGGCATGCGTTTTTGGCCGGCATGATTTTCCATTGTTTGGTAGCATGGTTGGCATGCTTTGCCGTTTGGTGTGGGTGGCATGATTTGCCATTGGCACAGAGGTGCGGCTAGCTTAGGCTAGGTGTGGCTGGCATGATTTTCCATTGGCACGGAGGTGCGGCTAGCATGGTTGGCATGCTTTGGCGCGTTTGGTGTGACTAGCATAGCTAGGGCCAAGGCGTTTGGCATGGCGCGACTAGCTTGGGCGTTTGGCATGGCCGCGACTAGCTAATTTGGGCTAGGTGTGGGGATATGCCCCAGGGCATGATTTGCCATTGGCACGGAGGGGAATTAGGGTTTTGTTCGTTGTAACCCTAATTTGAAAAAAATACCCCATATTAATATTCCCCAAAATTGGAATCTTGGGGCATATCCCCAAGATGACGGTCGATTTTGGGGCATACCCCCTATTAATTACTGACTACATGCATTAAATGTTCTAATAAATGTGTCATCGGTGACATTAGGTTATTTGGGGTTTTACGATTTTACCCTTTGTTTAAAATCCACCATCAAAACCTACATGAAGATTTGCAACTCATAGGGGAACTTGTTTAAAATACAGATTCCCTTGTGCAAGTTCTTTCTCAGTTCCAACAATCAAAGTGTCGTTGGTGGAATTCTTTCGGGGCATTCAAATTTGAAAAGATCGTCTTGGAAATGAGCTTGATTGTTGGTTCTCATAAAGACGGAAGGTGAAATTACCTAATAATTATTTGAGCCTGTCGCGGTAAGGTTGCATTTTGATTATCAAGGAAGGTACTTAGACTGTTGTACAATGGTGATATTACTACTGTTCCAGGAAGACTGAGAGCAACCTTACAAAATATCAGGGATAGGAGGCATAACTTTCAGAGAGATATAGTATCAATCACTGCAGTCTCTAGATCTGTTAATTTTATAGCTCAGAGCGAATACGTAACTGGAGCTTGGTCTACGGACCCATGACCCTCCATCTTGTATCTATTTCTACTTCAATTACTTCGAGGAGTAATCAATAAGGTTTCACCTATTTCCCAACCCCACTTTCCCTAAATTGTCTTCCTTCTTCCCTCCTAAATTAATCTTATCTATCTACCAATACTAACTCTCTGATGCCTTCTCTTTTGTGTTTGGATTTTGCAATTTAAGGCTTTACGTTTGTTTTTAATATTTTAATGACAAAATCCAAATAACTTTGAAGTTTTTATTTTTATGAGTTCTTAATCAACGAACTGAAGTTTGATGTCGTTTGACTGCCCAACAATTTTAGTTGCAATCAGAACAGATATACTCTCCCACTCTCTGATAACAGAAAACCTAAATATGTTTAGGTTATGGTTTTCAAATTTGTTAATATGCATCAACAGATTCAACACCGTGACACCTTATACTCCCTCCGTCCATTTTTAAGAGTCCGCTTTGACTTTGTCAAGATATTAAGGAAATCATATAAAATGTCATGACTATCCCTTAACTAGCCTAATTAATATTACGTTATTACCAAAATTAAAATTATTAGTGTTAAAAATTCTAATTTGGATAGTCTTATTGTTTTAGGAAATATTGTAAAGAAATAAAAGCAAACTTATACTCCAAAATTTAAGAATTTTTTATTTCCTCCATTTGATTTTGGTTTCCCGCACTAAAATTTTGGAGCCTTTGGAATTTTTATTTGAGAGGGAAACAAAATTGAAATTGTAGATTATTTCCTCTTTAGATATACTCTACCATGAATTTGAGATTTTGTCATAAATTTCTTTGATTCTTTGCCATGTAAGAATAAATAGAAGTATTAGGAATTTTGTAACTACCCATAAATGTTTTTATTTAAAAAAAGGAATGACAATTAATATAAAAAAATATTGAATGGATTTTTTCCTCATATATGGTGGTGATATTTATGATGTTGAATTAAGTTTATATTAAAAATGATTTTATAATTATAAAAAAGAAAGGGTATATTTGATAGTTTAAGGGAAAATTATGTCTATAAACAGAGCGGACAGATAAAAATGGACATACCAAAGTAGAAATTAGGACAGATAATTTATGACAGACGGAGTAATATTTATTAATTCATTAATGGGTAATCAATTATCCCTAATTTTAATAATATTTGAGAATAAACTATTTTTCTATCAAGTAAAAGTAGTTTTGCAGTTGAACTTGAATCTTCAAACCCGATGGAAATGGTGATTTGATGATAAGAGAGTGAGTTTTGTTTACCCAATTGAAAAAGAGTTATACAAAATTTGGTTTATGTGGTTTAGATGGGAATTAGGGAAAGTGAGGATAGAAAATAGGTAAACCATCAATAAAATGCAAAAGGAAAAAATTGGAAGAGGGTGGTCTTGATGCTTTTTGAATTATTTTAGTCAGCATTTTCAAAAAAAAAAATACTGATCGTATATATTCTGAACGATGCAGAAGGCTTATTAGAAGAGATCATATATTAAAATAAATGCGTAGAAGAGATTATATTAAAATAAATGCGTAAATAAAAAAAAAACATAATTAACAAACCCTAAATACCTAATTAATTGACATATAAACTAAAACCCTAATTAATTTCCTGATCGTGACCATCTATAACCATTCGCCCTCGTAAATTAGATATTAAATATCTTAGGTTTATTTGCCACACCACTAGGAGGGAACCTCTTGATAGTAACAATAAATTCACCATAATAATCATGTTCGGCTTTGATTGCATTAGGATTTGCATCAAAAGGGAGTTCAACTCTTGTCTCAAACAACATAAGCTTATCTATATCTTTCCTCGGGGACCTTAAATACGTCTCATCTTCTCTAGATCTCTTCGACCAATAATTGTCGAGTTTTCTACTAATTACAAGCTCCTTATGATTATTCTCCAGACGAACTTTGATAGAATCATAGCTGTAGTTGATACTTCCAGGGACGTCGAGTATGAGTTTGTACTGATCGGGAAACGCTATAATGTCCATTGGAGGCTGTGAATCCTTCTCGGTAGGTTTAGCATTTGGAACTGTTGTTGAAGATGATCCAGATTTTAAAAGATCACGACATTCTTTCCAACTTGTAGCAAGTTTACAAAACGTCCTAAGATCACTGTCGCCTTCCATTTTGGTTTTTGATATGAAACCAGTGAGGGAATCGAAGTTATATAGCATATGAGATATGGTTCTTGATAAACAAGAAATATATATACGGAGCCTATAAGTGATGGACTTGATAAACAAGTTTATCTAAATTCTTTTACTCATTTTTGGAGTATTTACGTTCAACCTTGGTGTAGGGAAAAAGTAAACTGGGTCTCGTACGTACCCAAGCAACAGAGCAAATTTACTCGGGGTACAGAGGATGGATATGTATCCATGGGCCCCACGTACCCTTTGATTATGTAATATTGGCCACCGCCCCAAAACTTTTGTTTGGCCAATACTTACTTGAAAATCGATGAGCCATGGGGGAGGCGCACCATCTAGTATACCAAGCGTGAAGCGCACTGGTGTGACAGCAGCATACATGGCCATCTCTCAGTATTTCGATTCCTACTTCATTTGGTTTCAATGGAATCTTGTTTGGGATGTGAAGTATCTCCCACTTCTTCATCTCCATCCTTTGCAACTTAAATCAAAACCTTGTACGTAAAATCAATATGGGAGTATGAAATCCTTTGCAACTTAAGTTCTCGGTTCTTGTTAATGGATCGTGTTTCGGTTACTTTGGTAGTGAAAAGGGACTTCGTCAAGGAGATCCTCTTTCTCCTTTTCTCTTTACTATTGTTGGTGAAGTTTTAAGTTGTATGTTGAGCAAAGCACAAGAACTTGATCAAATCTCGGGTTTTTCGGTCAAGGAGGGGGAACAAAAATAAATCACTTGCAATTTGCCGATGATACTATCATTTTTCTTGATGCTAAGAGAGAACAAGTCGATGCCCTTCGTTACCTTCTTCTTTGTTTCGAGTTAACTTCGGGTTTGAAGATAAATTTCTCTAAAAGTAGCTTATTTGGGGTCGCGGTCGAGGAGGAAGTTGAAAATTATGCTAACATGCTAGGATGCAAGTTTGCAAGTTTTCCTAGCTTATATCTTGGCTTACCTTTGGGAGACAAGGTAGGAGGCACTCATAAATGGGACAAAACACTTGAAATTTGTGGGAAAAAAGTTACTTCTTGGAATGGGAAAACAATAGCAAGAGGAGGTAAGTTAACTCTCATCAAAAGCATTTTAGCTAGTTTACCCATTTATTATCTCTCTAATTTTCTTGCTCCTTGCTCCATAACTAAGAAAATTGATAGAGTTGTGAGAAATTTTTTATGGGATGATCAAAATAAGAAAAGAATACACAATATTGGGTGGAAATTGTCTTTAAAACCAAAAGAAAAGGGTGGTCTTGGTATAAGAAGAACTAAGCAAGTGAACTCGGCTTTGCTCAAAAAATGGTGGTGGCGCTTTGGTGTAGAGAAAGATGCGTTGTGGAGGAAGCTCATAGTTGAAAAGTTTGGCGAAACATTTACCGGTTGGGAAACTCTGCAACCCAAAGGATCGAAAGGTGGTAGCTTGTGGTTCAATATCTATAAAGAACTTGAAGATTCAACAAAAGTATTAGATTTAAGATTGGAGCGGGTAGAGAAACTAGATTTTGGGAAGATTTTTGGCTTGGTGAAGGAAGATTATGTGATATGTTTCCTTTGGCTTATGAAGCTTCAAGGACCAAGGAGTTTGTTGTGGCTAGTATGTATGAAGTGAGGGAAGGTGGTGTAAGGTGGGCGTTTATGTCTAGACAAAGATACTCTCAAACCATTACAAGTGAGGTGTTATCTATATCAAATCTTCTTTCTTCCATATCTATTCAAGAAGGGGTTATGGATACCCGAATTTGGGTTGGTAGTGATCATGGTCAATATACGGTTAAGGATGGTTTTAAAGACAACGACGATCAAGGTGAGCCGGATTATCCAATCAATGTTGTTTGGAGTAATGAGTACCCTCACAAAATCAATTTCTTTCTTTGGCTTCTTTCTCATGATCGAGTAATGACGGCGGATAAACTTTTAAGAAGAGGTATGGATGTCTCTAGTGTATGTCGTTTTTGTGAGGAAGACGATGAATCAAGTTCGCACTTGTTTTATGGTTGTTGGAGAATCCGGAGAATATGGGACTACTTTGTTGAAGGGTGCCACTTTGGATGGTCATACGACCCTAATATCGTTACATCTATGGAGGCTTGGAAGTTTAATTGGGGAGATGAAAGACTTAGTCGAATATGGAACAACATCCCGGTTGCAATATGGTGGTGTATATGGAAAGAACGAAATGCAAGAACCTTCGATAATAAAAAGAAAACTTTAGCAAGCCTCATTAGAGATATCAAATTACAAGCGTTCTTTTGGGCCGAATCGAATACAAATATGTTAGAGCTTACTGCAAATATGGTGATTTCTTTATGGGATTCGTTATACCGGTCTCCGTAATATGGTTTTTCTTTTTGTATCTTTCTTCTTGGGTAGCCGAATCCCCTTTCGGTTCCCCTTTTTTTGTTCGGTTGTAATCATTGGGTTAAGGTACCCCTAAGTACCTTTTTTTTTTCAATGAATTTTCTATTTGACCGATCAAAAAAAAATATGGGAGTATGAAAACATCACTAACAATATATTTGACTAACACTAACTTGCATCCGGATGAGCAATAGGGGAGACGCCGGATAGCCACCAAGCACCCTCTTTGAATCATCTGGCAGCATATATTGCTTCATGTCTCTGTAACTGCAATTGTATACGCAACAAAACAAATCAAATCAGCAAACAGTTACTAGTAGATTGGTTTTCTATAAACTTGAGTAAATGGTCCACGTAACTTGCATGCAGGCTGAAAAACGAAGACAGCTTTTGACCCCAAATTATGCGAAACATTTAAGCTAAATATTATCGACAAATTATTGTATCTCAAAATTGCATCCAACACTTTCAACAACAAAAAAAACAAAAAAAAAATTCACCCAGAATAATTTGCAGACTAATAGATTCACAAATAATGTCATTGCCCAAATCAGAAACACCCATCAGTGAAACTTAACAATACACTTCCACAAATTCATAGAAACGAAACGAAATTTATTGACATAGACAAGTCAAATAATTTCATGATCAAAACACAAAAACCTTGATTTTCCAGAGTGTCCTTGCATTATTATGATCACTCCCCACAAATTAAAAACTTCGAATCTGACTTGAGATAATGCTCAAATTTGCTCGTGTAGGATACTGAGTAGGTTAATGTTGAAATAATTTCTGTAACAGACGTGTTATGACACTTGCTTAGTTCATACACGCAGTTTTTATGAGAAATTTTTTGATGGGGGCATTTTTTGAAGGGGGCATGGGAGACCAATGATATGGAGACACATGTACTTGATATCAATGAATTTTGTTTCCAAAAACACCAACACCAATTAAGAAAACAAATTTTCTCTTCAAAAATAAACTTCTATAATATTTTTGGAAACAAAATTCATTAATATCAAGTGCACGTGTCACCATATTATTGGTCCCCCATGCCCCCTTCAAAAAACGCACCCATCAAAAATTTTCTCCAGTTTTTATACTCTCGATAAACCATCTATTCTCTGTATGTCAAGTCTCTTTTTGACAAACCGTGCACGAAGCACATAATTTCTCTGTTATCGTCTTGGCAATGTACGTTGCCATGTTGGTTCAAAAAATATTCATGTGCTTCTTTGAATTTCTAAATTAATGATTCATATTAAAATGCAGTTTCCCTTGTGGGCAAGTGATCTTTCTCTCGGATCTAACGACAATTTCAAACTTACGTTCTCTAGTGCTATAGAGTTTATTTTATTTTGTTGAAAATGATACTCCTTCTGTTTCTTTCTGGAAAAGAGATATTTTCACTTTTTTAATTTGACCTATTTTTAGATTAAAATAAAAAAAATAAAAGTTCTTTCTTTTCCAAAAAGAGAGGGAACATAAAGGTGTGTCTTAGTCTTAAGTTTTTGTTGTTGTTGCTGCCTTGCTGATAGCTGAAAAGAAACTCGGCGATCCGCATGATCCCTGATTGTTTTAAGATAAGCATATTCGGAAGAACAAGGAATTTCTAACACATAAAAATTTAAGATACGAGGGGGAAAAAAACAGAAAATTCTATGAAAAGAATAAAAGCTCATAAATTCTTACGCAAAATCTCTAAAGGTTTTGAAGTATGATTAGAAGACAAAGTAAGCGATCGTTTATTAGATCTCCTTAACTGACACAACCTTCAAAGAAATATACATGTAAAAATATGTATAGCAAAATTAAGGATCGTCTGATAAATAAACAAATTCTAGAAAAGACAAAATAAAATTAAGAACCTATGAGTAAATTCTGATTTCCTTGGGTTGTCCACGAACAAGTTTTTCAATACTAACAGTAACCAAACCCTTCCAGTGAGACGCTATGATTTCCTTCGTGTTCGCGTTGGAGGGTAATTGATACCTCGCTTGAATTTCCCCAACTGATCTCCTACTATCCTCCATCAAATATGTTCCCTTGACTTCACTTTTCCTAGTCCGCTTTCCCGTTATAACAAGCTCATTATTTTCCTCCACCTTTAATTCAATATGGCTAAACCCTGGCATGTTTACTACGTATTCGTACTTATCATTGTTTTGTTTGATATCTGTTGGTGGATTATCTGTGTGCGCCGTATTTATTTTGTTTCGAGGAGTTGGAGGAGTTGTTGAAGTATCGGAAACGTTAATCGGCGAAAAAACATCTTGACATTCTTTCCGAGTTGATAACAGATAACATAATGTTGCTTTCTGCTTGGAATCTAAGATCCCTGTTGTTGCTGATGTAGATTCATGAGATAGTGTTGTTTCCTTCTGCTTGGAATCTACGAGCGGAGGAGTATTGGCTGTTGATGTTGTGAATACTTTGGCATCTTCTTTTTCCTTGGAATTGTTTGAACCAAAAATCCACTGGGAAGCGCTTGAACCAAAAATCCACTTGGAAGCATCCATGTTTTTTTTTTTTTTTTGATTAAAATTCACTTGCTTTAATTCTCTTCGTTAACTGTTCGAACAAAAAAAAAGCTTTCTCTATGAGTAGAGGATAAGAAAAACACGTCTAAGTATATATGCGACTGCATACATGTTTCTTGTTAAACAAGAATTAGCCGTATATACTTGACAAACAATTTTCATCTTTGCCGAGGGAAAAAGTATTTGTCAAGTAAACAAGAATTAACCGTATATTATATTTATCCTTCGTATTAAAAACTTGCAAAAAAAGTAAGCAAAGAAGCCACCAATGTCTTACGGTACAGACCCCGCAAAACAGAAATACCAACACTAAGAGAAATCTCATAAGAGAATGTGTAATGCTCTTATTTGGACTGTCTTTCTTATTTGGAATGTGTTACCTGCGGCTATTCTGTGTGGGGAGAGCGTAATGCTCGTGTAATCAAGGGTAAATCAAGACCTGCCTGCCGATCAAGTTATTAAGGTGCTGAACGTGAAGTACTTGATTTTCTCGTGGGATCTGGCAGTTAAAAGATTTTGAGGATTTCTCTTATAATTTCATGATTAATTGGAAGGAAGTCTATTTGCTTCTTTTTTATTATTTACTGTTTGGTCAGTGCTATTTAGATCATGAATGTTCTTTGCCTTTCAAGGAAAAAAACAGAACCCAAGAGAGATCCAAGCTTGATTTTATTAGATATTATTAGGGAAAACAATGCTTAATAAACAGAAAATAAAACAGCTAACAATACAAATTTTTGACAATAAATTTTTCTTTTATAATAAAAAAACATAAGAAGCAAAACCTAAATATCCAGTTAAGATAAATCCCTTAACTTCCTGATCTTCATGCACCATCATCTATTTCTACTAGTAAATTTCAGCAAGTATCTTAGGTGTGTTTGCTTCGCCCCTAGGAGGGAACCTCTTAATGGTAACCGTGAGTTCACCATAATTATTATGATCAGTTTCGACTGCATTAAAATTTGCATCAGAATCGAGTTCAACTCTTGCCTCAAACAACATAACCTTATCCAGCTCTTTCGTCAAATACGTCGCATCTTCAGGAACACCCATAGACTCATCAAGGTTTCTCGTTCTACTAATAACAAGCTCGTTACCATTCTCCTGCCGGACTTTAATATTATCATAATGGTAGTTGATTTTCATGGGGACGTCGAGTCTGACTTCGTACTTGTCGTCAAACTTGATAACTTCCATTGGAGGCTGATAACTTGAATCCTTCTCGGTATTCGTTTTCGCATTATCAACTGGTCTTGACGAAGATTTGAAAAGATCACTGCAGTCTTTCCAACTTGCAGCGGCAAATTTACAAAACGTTTTTATATCACTGGCTCTGTCTCCTTCCATGGTTTTTGATCGAAGTTACGGATTCTTCTTCATAAACAAAACTTATATAGTTCATTGACTTGATAAACAAGATAGACCTAATTATTGTGTACAGGAGGGGACGGGTATCTTCATGGGCCTTGGAGGAGAACGGGCCTTCGCCACATATTTTCCAGACTTCCAGCCTGTTTATATTTACAGCTGACTCAACATCCAAATCTGACTCGGCCCCTGTCAGATCGTTTGTTTGTCTTTTTGTCTGTTTTTTTGACATATCCAACTTTTTAACCATTTTTTTTCTTTTCTTTTCTGTTTTTTTTTTTTTTTTTTTGACATATCCAACTCGTGGACACTGGACAAGGAGTGCTGAACAACAAATTAACAGGTAAACCCATTCAACCCTCAAAACTCCATCTTGAGCTTCGAAATAGAAGCAACAAATTAACATGTAAATATCACGTCATTTTATAAACTTCAATAGATGCTGCTTACAATTTACAAAGAACCAATGATCAAATTAATTGAAACTGCTAACATTATTTCTCCTAATCCAAACTAATTAGTGCTTGGATGATATATATTGGTAAATAAATTATGTTGAAGAAACCAAAGAATTGAATGGCCTCAAAATCTGTCTCACTAAATAGAAATCTACCCGGCTAAGATGGGATTCCTTTCTTCATCAATATCGACCATAAGAACATGTTCAGGATTTGAACCACTAGGTCCTTCGGAGTAAAGAGTTGGGAGATATGCCCTGTATGCAGGAAGGTACCTCGAAACAAAATCCATAACCTGCAATGGAAGATAAAAAAAACTTAGTTCTAATAAACAGAATTTTTAAAGCTGGCAGCTATAACTTGATATGTCCTTATAACACTTCTTCATTCTGAACCAATTGTCACTGCCTTGTAAAGCCCAACAAGCACTGATTTATGTTTAAGGTTAACTTTTCCACGGGATGAACAATATCCTTGCAACTAAACAGATTTCTTACAAGTTTATTAAGCTTACTGCTTCATTTCTCCTCAAAAATGATAAAACTATACCAATATTGAAGATTTAGTTTTGCTACAATAGATTTCTGGCTTTAAGGGGTCTAGAGTTATAAAAAAAACCTAAATTTCCAGTGAGCATCTCACAGATGAACACTGTATCAGAGTTGTGTCTTAGGCGGTGTTGAAAGAATGATGCCAAGGGGTCCTCCCTCTAAGCAAAATTTTTTTTTGGTAAGCATTCTTCACTATTCTTACCAATTGGGTTAAAGCTAGTA
Source organism: Papaver armeniacum (assembly GCA_023531295.1). NCBI lineage: Eukaryota > Viridiplantae > Streptophyta > Magnoliopsida > Ranunculales > Papaveraceae > Papaver > Papaver armeniacum. The sequence continues at coordinate 32,971 of JAJJWW010007574.1, forward strand.
AAAGAAAAAGAGTTTTTGGAACCCCACCTCTTCGTCAGACATTCCAGCTTTGCCGTCCTCTAACATGGCATGCTCTGCCTGAAAACAGAACAAATAAGTTAAGACTAATTTATATAAAGAAGTATCTTAAACTCAAAATTGAACTAATTTCCGTTATCTGGAGTATGTTAGAAACATGATAAACAACAGACCTGCAACCGCCATTGATAGACACAACTTGGTTCTTTAATCTTGATTACTATCCATGACTTAATGAACTTATCCCAAGCTTCATAATAAGCTTCTAGACGCTTGTTTACCACTTCCAACTGAAAAATAAAGTGAAGGCGCAATTTTAGTTAATCAGGAAACCCCTTTTCGTGTAATAGATTAATGAAATGATATCGATGATGAAAAGAAAATCATATGCCCTCAGATTACGGAAGTTAACTACGTTCTCAGAAATTGAGTCTGTTTTGAGGAGGACTACAAACCTGTGGATCAACAGCTTTGACGACTTCAACTGGAAGAGGCTTGAATCCAAGCATCCAGCCTTCAAATAAGACTACCTGTAATGGTCCTTCAACCTCTGGCCAGTTTGAGGGATCATCTCTGTCACCCTTCCCACCATATGCAGACTGCAAAAGAATCCTTAGCTCAGTAATTTTGCCTCAGAAACATATACATAATTGAGGAAAACATGAATTCTTATGGTAGTGATAATTGTAGACACTTACTTTATCGTATCGCGGTAACTTCATCTTCATACCTGAATAGAGAACCATAAAAAAACATTAGAAATACTTTGATTTGAGCAAACGAGGCCGATGTACAGAAAAATCAAAAAAATGGATCGAAATACATAAACAAAAAAGGGAATTAATAATTGGAATTTTACCTTCTTTAGTCATTTGAGTTAGGGCTGTGAGTGTCTCAACTGAGAGCGGAAGATCATGACTTCCAGCGTTTCCACGAAGCTGAAATGGGAATTCATATATTGTTCATAAGCTCATCTATTCCAAAAAAAACAGTTACAAAATTAATTATGCTCTTATAACTACCTCTAGTAATAGATTTTCAGGATTCTGCTCTCTTAATTTAGCCTGATCCTCGGCTGTCAAATAGAAGTCATCAATTGATATTGTTGCAGATTTCCTGATATTCAAAGAAGTTAGAACTTCCATAGTTGTCATAATTGAACTAAACTTTCAGGTTAAACTCGACTTTGCTAATTACCTGCCACTTGCCCCGAAAAGAAAGTTGAGGGCCAAAACAAGTGTGGTCTTCCCACAACCTTGTGGTGCACTGAAACCAATCTGCACCCAAAAAAAAGAAGGAAAAACCTATAACAACTCCGAAAGCGTGTCCTCAAAAATTTTCCAAACTCATAATTACAGACAATAATCAAGATAAACGGATCGAACAGAACACATACCACCAATGGAGGAATCTCATCACCCTCTTTGTAAGATGCTCTATGTTCAATGATCTGATCTTCACACCAAATGAAGACAGGAATATAGTAGTGGTAGACCCTAACCTTCTGAGGATGTGTCAGATTAAATTCATTGAGCTGAAACATTCTACATATGTATCTACCACATTCTAACCACCTATCAATTGAACTTCCAATCTTTTCAGGGTCCAACTTCATTTTTTCAATCAGTGGACCTGAACATATAAAATCAAAAAGATCCTGCACTGATGCAACTTTAGCAGGTGATGTCGGCAACACCGAATGCAATGGACTGGGGCCAATTGGCCTGCATCCATTGCTGGAAACAGGAGTGTATGATGCTGAATTGGAATTGTCTTGCATCCATGAACATCTACTAGTTAGAGAAGAACCTGCAAAAAGAAAAAAAAATCACCACGAATAGTAAGCATCTGTTGAGACAATAGTACAGGTACCATAAATCAAATAGGCCAAAATGATTGGTAGTGAGAAATAGGCCAAAAAGGGTTTTGAAAGAAAATAAACAAAATTCCAAATTCTACTTTTGTCATGTTTCTTTTCTCATTTCCCCCTAATAAAGAGACTTTGACATGACAGAAGATCACTAAACATGAACCACAAAGTTAGACATTCAAACTATTGGCCTACATTCCAAAATCATGATAACAAAGAGAAATTCTCCAACACACATGATAGAAAAAAAATTTAGGGCTTTTTTCAATTAAAATCAAAATAAAAAATTCAATTCAATTCAACTTTCCAGAAATTTCATGCAGAAATGATGAAATTAGAATTGTATGGAAATGAAACTAGCATACCTGAATTGTGGGTCGACATTGAATATGAATTTGGATTAGCAGAACAAGAACAAGATGTTGAAGAAGAAGAAGAAGAGGAATTAAGCTTATAGAGATTTGTATTAATTGTTGTTGTTGGAAAAGAGAATGAATTGGAAATATGAACATGATGAGAAAAGTGGTGTGGGTATTTATAAGAAGATAAAACCAAAGAAGAAGAAGAAACAGTCGGCGAAGATAAAGTTGAGGATGACTGAGATAAGATGTTCAACATTGCCATCGTCATTACCACCTCTTCCTTGTTTATCTCTAAGACACTAAACTTCGGACGAAGCTTCTTCTTCTCCTTCTGACTCTCGCTGTGGCACTGACTGGACTATAACTAACTCTACTACTGTCTTCCACGAATTAAGCGATTCATTCAAATGAGACCTGCACGACACTTAACCGTTTTAGTCTTAAGGTCTGGTGAAATTTGTAATATTGTTATCTCCTCCTCTCCTCCTCTCCTCATGTTTGTTTTTGTATTTGTTTTGTATTCGAGGACACATGTTTAGGTCAACCAAATCTTCTACACTGGACTAGCCTTATCCTTTCTTTGTTATTCAACGAAATGAGTGGGTGTTTTGTCATGTATGTACGCGGTACACGTACACATATAAACCAGTGGTGCTCATGGTTTGCCACATGGCTGTATCGGCCTATAGACGTAAATACATACGGCCGATACGAGGCGGGTCGATCCGTATCAGCTGGCACGTAAAGATATCGTGGTTTGTTGTATTTATCGTATCGGAGTGTATACTGTTTCAAGATCTTCGGTTTGTTAGTAGCACTATAAAATATCAGTTTTGTATTTCCAAATATCGACCATATTGGTGCCTTGGAAATTTGTATATGCTAATGCCGACTTATACGCAATAGAAGAAACATATGAATGTTAAAGCATGCTCAAAGTTTTGCATCAGTTTGGAAAAATAGATTTGTTAATCAATGCTTTTTAGAATGGAGAATCAATGGAATTTTAATCTACAATCTCAATATCTAATTCATAAGAAGCATGATAGGCGAGAATGATCATTTGAAAATTTATATAACTGATACACATATCCTCTACAAGTGGAATATCAGTTAGAAGAACAAAGTCATCCATGTACTTGTTATTCAAATTTTGGAGAAGAATTTAACTCAAACTTTAACATCTTTCCACATAGTTGTTACGACCAGTGGAAATAACAATATATGATCAGTCATATCTATAGGAATAACTTATTTGGATTTACATAATGGCTCAATCAGTTTTGTTTACCTTATTTATTATACATAAAAGTATATTTAAACATACAATATAGTATGTATTTGAACCAGCGAAAGTCTATGTATCAAAAATCTTTTGTTTTGTCAATTTCGATCATCGATAGATGGCATCACCGACGCGGATCATAACTATATTTGTGAGGAACGATATGATACTGAGATCTGATATGATGCATGACCATGGATGGGTCGGCTATATTTATTATATTTTCACCTAGACTAACTGTATTAGCAAGCCCAATAATAAAAGATTTAATTATATTTCATTTTTAAAGAGTTGGAGCAAGGGGCTAACCGGGCTAAAGTAGCCCTCTCATAGGCTCATCTCTGACCATGATAGAAAAAGTCAATACTGATCGATATAGAGTAAAAAAACATGTTAGGGATTGCACAAAATTTCCACAACAATCTGAAGAAATCATGATTTGTTGTTTATTTCCAACATTCGTGTTGGGTTTTATTGAAAAGGAACAAAAGCATATCAATTTGAAATATAAAAAGTTGTAACACATAGTTCTGTATATATGTATCAGAACAATCAATATAATTTCAATCTACATTCTCAATATTTGACGAATGGGGTCGCTGTAGACAACGAAAATCGTTTAAAGATTCATCTAGTTCCTACATATCCACTACAAAGGGGGGAAAATCAATTATTAATTTCATATGTTAAAGAATAAGTTAACTTTATTTTAATTTTAGTTTCCATATTAGTGTTATTACTGGTGGCAACAATAAAGTGTGGTTATTTGATTCTTAAATTCACTTTCATTGGTCATTGCTACCTCATTCAGAAAGAATTTGCTTGCGAGATTGAGCAGAAGACTTTGAGCTTTCCTTCCTTTGTACAACATTATTTGGGTTTTATAGTTTATTCTAATCTAACTTATCTATTAGATAGCATTCAGACATCCAGCATATACAAATTCAATATGATAAATGGCGATATAAATTTAACAAAAGCTTTAGTTTCGTTAATATTGATCAGGATTAGTTAGAATCGTCGTTAATGTCTAATCATTTTAGTATTAGTAAGTACCGCATGGAAAACTGTGATGGTGTTATACCAATAAGAGAAAACCAAAAGTCATGTGAACCCTTTTTGGGCACGTGCAATGATCTAATAAGAAAGCTATATGAATGAGGCTAGTTTTTATCTGTCAAACCTTGGATCAAGCCATGGATTTCCATTTATCTATCTAAAATTGTTGCTTATCATTACTCATGTGAACCGCGTTATTCGAATAAAGAATTTTTTTTTCTACATCAGCTTTAAGATTATATATATCAAAATTTAAAGCTAAAAAATACTTCTTTTACTAAAAATTTATTTGATGTTATTCCTAAGGCGGTTACTGGAGAACACAATGTCTTATGTAAGAAAGTACATGTTTATTATGAAGTGAAAACTGTTGATTTGACTTGCATCCTGATGGTGCACCTGGTCCTAATGTATTTTATGGATATTTTTATAGAAGTTTTGGGAGATAACCAACAAAGATATGGTGGAGGATATAAGAGTGCGCTTTTTTGTGGTTCTGATTCCTAAAACAAAAGCTACCAAGAAAGCTAAGAAGTCGGACATATTGGCTTAAGCACCTTCTCTTCAAAATATTTACAAAAATCATTACTTTGAGATTAAAATCCTTGATAGAGAAAGTTGTTTCTAGCCGGCAGGGGCACTCATAAAAGATAGGTGTATAAAAGATTTTGCTTGCTTCTGAAAAGATAAATGAGATGAAGATAAAGAGAAGAGGTGGGAATATTGGTCTAAAGCTAGACACTTCACAAGCTTATGATACTTTAAAATGGGATTCCTTGGTAAGAATTTTGCAGCGATATGGATTTTCTAACAATTTTAACGATTGAATTATAGTCCTTCTAAAACTGCCAAAATTTCCATCATGTTAAACGAAGGACCAGTGGGATATTTTGAAGTTGATAGAGGTTTTAAACAAGGTGACCTTTTACTATGTTTTATTTGTAATGGTAGGAGATATATTGGGTAGATAATTATCACAAGCTATAAAGCGGATAAAAACAATTCTCATGGTAATAATAAATAGTACTTGACCTTAGAGTTATTCTTTGTAGATGATAACTTCATCTTACGTAATGGTCATAAAAAAGTTTGGAGAATCTTATGAGAATCTAATGGATTATCAGTTAGCTTCTGGTGGACTCATAAGTAAAGAAAAGAGCAAATGCTTTGTAGATGGTATTAGTGAAGAAAGAAGAAGATATAGCTGAGCAATTGCAAATGGGATTGTCTGAGATTCTAGATTAAAATCTTGGTGTAGTGCTCATTCCTAGTAAGATAAAATCTTCTCATATACTATTTTTTTTTTAGAACATGCATAAGAAATTATCCATTTAGATAGAAAACTTCTTTCCTTTAGAGCTAGACTAGAATAGTTCTTATCAAAACTGTTTTTTGGCTTGTGAAAAAATCATGAATTTCTTATGGGCTGGAAATTCCGATAAAAAAAACTAATAACTATTGCTTGGAAAAGGGTATGTGTTCCAATTGAGGAGGGTGGTCTTGAAATAATAAAATTAGAGGATATCAATAAGGTTATGCTTATGAAACTACTCTGGAATATTTAAACAGTGGATGTAATATATGCTAAATTTATGTTGGCTAAATAAAAAGAACAAAAATGATAAATGGATATCTTACTATAGAAATCATCTATTTGGTATGGACTTAAATGGGTTATGAGTTCCGTGGACAATGACTACGGATAATGGTATGAAGATAAATATTTGGGAGGATAAAATGGTTAACTAATACTTCTATAAGCGAGCAGTTTTCGGATAACATTTTTATAAAACAACATGCTGATATGAAAGTACATGAATTAATTGTGGATAAAAAATGAAATATCCTAGAAGAATTAGTGCAGTTTATTTGTATTGAAGATTTACTTGTTTTGGATTACAGTGAAGACAAATTTATTTGGGAGGGTCTAACAAAGTAAAAGAGAAGCAACCTTTTATGTCTTGGTACAATTTTCTTTTTTGGAAGAAATACATTCATCCTACTACCTCAAGTAATGTGTGGATGGTTACTAGAGACATATGTGCAACATGTGAGAAATTAATATCTTAAGGATTCAATCATTGTTTTAAATACTATTATATATGCCATAATGACCAAAACATCAAAGAACATATACTTTGGTTTTGTGCTTATGACCAAGATCCATGGAATCGGTTAGAAGATGTTTTTACATTCCTAAACCCTTTATCTTTTGAAGATATTTTTATTCGGCAAAACATCAGAGTCTTGTGCATGGTACAAGAAATTTGGTATCTTACATCTTACAACATAATGGTTGAGATATGGAAAAGCAGAAACAAAATGTGCTTCGAATGTGTGTTTACCAGGTGGGAAAGCAAAAAAATAAGAATTCTTCATCTGGTCCATGAATGTGGTGTTAGACTTACTAGTGAGATGTGGAATAACTCTTATGATTTAACTATATTGAGATGTTTTCATGTCTCTTGCAGAAGAGTGAAGAGTCTTCAAGTAGTGTATTTTTCATCTTACCTAAAGAGCATATTATACTACTAAGTTTCGATGGAGCATCTAGAGGTAATCCTAGTTCTGCAGGATATGGGTGTATTTGGAGAATTCACTATAGTGATTTTATAATTGCATAATGTAGAGGCATAAGAATCGCATCGAATTTCATTGCCGAATAAGTGGTTGTTATTAGATAACTGGAGTGGGAAAGTCAACACAACTGAAGGAAAACAATTCTTGAAACTGGCTCTATATCCACAATTCAAGCTTTTGCTAGTGGGGAACTTCTTTGGATCTTTTGTACAAGGTGGAATGCAATCTGCATGAGTAGTATTATTATTCTCTTCAAACATGGTGTTAAAGAAATCAATTTTGCAGCTGATAAGCTTGCCAAAAAGGGAGCTGATCTAGGTAGTGGGGAAAATATGAATATATTTGCAAACCTAACTTCTTGACTAGTGTTAAATGGCTTGACAAGGTGTACTTTCAATTTTGTTGAGTTTTAGCTTTTCTTTTGAATCCACGATGGATTCCCAGGTCCTTTGGACAGTTTTGTACTCCCTCTGTGCTAAATTTTTTGTCCTCTATTCTATTTTTGTCTGTCCTAACTGTCCAGTTTCTGTTTATAGTCATATTTTTTAGTCAAACTCTCAAATATATCCTTCAAACTTTTACAAGTATAAAATTATTTTAAATTTCACCAATCTAAATATTAAATGATATCTTCCTCAATAGGAAACAACTCTACTAAATCAATTCATAAAGATTTTTATTTTTATCTTGTATTTAAATATTTCTATAAATATTATAATTACCAATGTATTTTTCTTACATACTCCATATACTCCTTTTAATTTTAGTAATAATATATCATTTAATATGGGTAGTTTTGTACACTCCTCCGGTCTCCTTAATATCTTGACTTAGTCAAAGCGGACTAATAATTTAGGACGGAGGGAGTATTGTTTTTGTACTATTTTGGTTGTTTAACAAATTGTTTGCTTAGAATTATTTTTTTAAATGGTAATTATTACAAAAAAGGGGAAGGATCCGTTGACATGGTTATAATGACATAATCCGTTGACATGGTTATCATTTTTTCTACCAAACCCAACCGGAAATGAAGTTAAAGCTAATATTTTGGTGACATGTTCCTCATATAAAACTCTACATTCCTACAAAAAATGAGAGTATTCCGAAATACGAAACTTCACCATCCACAAATTTTAATTTCAACCGTTAATCTTCGACGGTTGATATTCAAAATAGTAGATGGTGGTCTTATACATCTCGGAATGCTCTCATTTTTGGTGGGAGTGTAGAGACTTATAAGAAGAACATGTCGCCAGAATATTAGCTTCAAATTCATTGTCGGTTTGGTTTGGTAGAGAAAATTGCGATAAAATGTCAAGATTATTTCATTATAACCATGTCAACGGATTCTTCCCCAAACAAAAATAACCTTTCATCTGATAAGATAAATAATATAATAGTATCTTAGAGGGAGGATTCGTGCGCACTCTTATTAGCTACTACAATGCGATAATTTTTCGATACAACGCATGCGACATTAAATTGAAGCTAATATTTTGATGATAGGTTGTTTTTATACAACTTTACATTCCTACCAAAAATTATACAATCTAAAACGTATAACACCACCATCTACCACTTTAAAATTAACACGTTAAAAATAAAATTAGTAGATGACATGAGATTCAGTATCTCAGATCATATTCATTATTACTAAGAATGTAGAGCTTTTTTGGGAGAACTAAGGTGTTTTCTCGGCCAAGAATTGAGTTACCACTTGGATTATTCTCTCAATCCAATGTGGCACTAAATATAGTATTTTTGTTGAGTGATTCTAGAAAAACAACAACAAAAAACAACACAAAAACAACCCTCTCACATTAAAATGGGACCCACCCCCAAAAAAACTTAACAGGGAGTCCCATTTTTGGGGTGGGTCCCACTTTAATGTGAGAGTGTTGTTTTTGTGTTATTGTTTTTTTGTTGTTTGTCCAGAATTTTTGATTTTTGTTGTTGTTTTTGCATATCAGTTTACTCCAACTATGGAATGGAGTCATTTGGAGTAATTTACTCCAAATTTCGATGTCTGTTCAACTGCTCTTTAATTGGCTTCCACTAGAAATTCAAACCAATAAAGTTGTTAGCGTCCATTAAAACGATAGCCCCAGATAAATTACAAACAAAAAAGAGGTTGTATCCGGGCTGGCAACAACTAGGCCGAATTTGGGAGCCTGTGCCCAGGGGCAGTGAGGATCAGGGAGGACAGTTGTCCTCCCTAGAATTTACAATTTGACTATTTTAGGCTTAGAAATTTTAAGTTTTTCATAATCCCCCTAGATTCTACAAAATTACTATAACATGCTTCATTTGTGCAACTATTTACATACATTTCAAAATTTTCCATAACAAATTCTAGTATACTATAAGGCTCTATGAAGTATTGATGATATTTTGTGGAGTCTTGAGGCAAGTTCTGTTCTTTTTGTCACATAAGACCCTAAAAATTTCGGCCGACCTCCGGCCGCCATTAGTGCTATCTTCCCTTTTATATATTTGTCCACCCAAGATGAAAAGTCTGGCTCCGCCACTGCCTGTGCCGTTGTACATATCGGCGAGGATCGTAATAACAAAATACCATGCAAAATACAATACTTTATGTTTCAGAGATGGGTGACGACGACGCATTTCTAACACGAACTCAATGACGTAGCCTTTTCAAAATCACATTCCTGTCTACCCACCATACATGTCCAATCAATTGTTAACATGCATTGTGTGGTTGTATAAATGAGGTTAGGCGCGACTAATTAAGGTCTTTTCCTTACAATTGGTCTCTTGTAACACCTCGAACCTTCATATGCATGCAGCAGGTTGGCACTCACAGCAACCAGCAAGTAGGTAAGAGGAAGACCCATCCAAAGTGATTTGACCACTTTAATCCGACATTCAAATCTAGCTTTAAGTATGTACAACTCGCATGCACGTCACAGAACACACAAATTAAACATGTTTGAAACTTTGAATATACTGTGCTAGCACACTTTTTATTTGTAAGCAATTTTGATGGTTAGTTGAGTCGGTTGGCTCCTTCATCTTATTGTAAGATAACTAGGTTACTGAGTCAGCTTTTTAGTCGGCACCACACGGAAATCGTACAATTGTATCCTTCTTTGAAGGACGGAGTTAGAGACGTCAGTTATAATCTTACACCAGACATGTAAAAAATATACAACTTGTCGGTCAAAAAACCACAAAACAAATCCACTCGTCACTAAGAAATGGTGGTTACTGTATAACATTTACATTTTTGTTTACTCCAGACTCAGTTGTCTGAATCTGACTGAAATTAACTGATTTAAGTTAGATCTGACTCAATATGTTTGTTTTGAGTCATATCTGACTCAACTGACTCAAAAATATATGAGTTAGTGGTTTGGTCCCATGAATCAGGGGTATTTTGTTACCTGACTCAAACGGGTCCAAATCAAGGGTTAGGCTTGAGTTAGAAGTTGAGTCTAATCTGACTCAAAATAGAAAACAAACGGTCTGACTGCTGACTCGGGTCAGTTTTTTCAGAAATTGACTCAGACCGAGACACTGAGCCAGCTGCAAACAAACAAGGTCTTAGTCAAGTATAAAGTTAAGGGTTAATTATTCTTATGACCCTAGAAAACATGTGTCTTACTCTTTTGGCCCCGGGGTCATAGAAATAATTATGCAAATTATTCTCTTGGCCCTGAAACAATTGTGAATATTTCCTACACACATTCTAGTTGTGCATATTTCCTGCACGGATTCTAGTCGTGGATATTTTCTACACAACTTCATATCAATGTGTTTGTTTATTTATAAAAAATGGTTTTATAAACTTATTTAATGTACATATTATAATATAAACCATTATGAAAGGTTAATTAACATTGTGGATAATAGCTGCACACTAGAAAAACACTGTGGATAATAGCTGCACACCGAAAAAAGTCGTGGATAATATCTGCACACTAAAAAAATTACTTTGAATAATAGTTGTATTTTAAAAAAATTATGTGGATAATATCTACACACAAATAAAAAAAAATCATTTAAGGAATAAAAATTTCTAAAAATACGAATAATTTGATATTTCTATTTACGCTCGTTGGATTGGTCTTTCAAAAACCTTTCTAAATATATAAAATTTGTCAAATTCCTATGTATGGTTTGTGAGACATGTTATATTGAAGTTGGTTTGACAATTAGGCTTAGTCCTATGGGCTAGATATTTAGCTGCTAGATTGGCCATCCACGTCAGATAAGGCAACCTCCTAACCCCTATGGGATGGCCAATCTAACAGCGAAACGCCTAACTATTCGGCGTTAAACGCCTAATGATTCGGTGTTACCAATTCTCTCTCCTTCTTTTCCTCTTTTTCCTCTCTCTCTCTTTTTTTCTTCTCTCTCTCCTTCTTTTCCTCCCTCTCTACGCTTCTCTCTCCCTCTTTTTCTTCTCTCTCCTTCTTTTACTCTTTCTCTCTCCCTCTTTTCCTTCTCTCTTCAGAAAAAATTATATAACGCCGAACCATTCAGCGTTTTGGTCACTTTTTGAGCGCCACACTATTCATCGTTTCAATCTCGCTGATAGTTGGACTACGAGCAAATGTTATGAGAGAGAAGTAGCCAGATTGAGTGTTAACTTTTTTCCCACACTTTTTTCATGATTTGCAACACTTTTTGGCCAATCTAACAGTTCAATCTAGCCCATAGGACTTAGCCTTATACCCTTCAAAAATTTAGTTTATGTCAAATTTTAACGTCATTTAACATCTTTATTCATACCCTCTTTCTTTTTTTAAGGATCATTTCAATAAAATAGGTTAAAGAAGTTTTAAATAGGCTTTAAGCCCAAGGCCATAAGAGTAAAAAAGAGTGAGGTGAGGGCCAAACACTTAATTCCCATTAAAGTTAAACTAGCAGTGAAAGGTATAACCTTTAGTCAAATACAAAGTTAAACTAGTAGTGAAAGGTGAAAGGGTTTTAAACAGTAGGAAAGGTAAATCGAGCCGGGGATCACAGGGTCAAGAAGCCCTGCCCTCTATCACCTGAGCTAGAAGGGCATCTGGCCCCTACCTGATTTCACAGCTCCATCTCAATCTGTTTCTGCCAAGAATAAATATCTATTTCAAAACACGGCAAACGTTGTAATCAAATTGTCGCTTCAAGAATGGTAACAAAACATTTTATTCAACTTGTCGCTTCAGAAGTAGCAACAGAAATCTTATTTGTATCCAATTTTAACCTCATTAACATAGGTCTATTCACCATTACGTCCTTAAGAATTCTTTTCATCCACTTGAATATTGTTGCTCGCCACTGTCCTGCTGTTTTCACCACATTTTAAAATTAGATTAGCCCTGGAGTTGACTGTACAAAGGCCGTGTTTTCATTTAAAGTTTCAAACCTAGGGGTCACTACTCATTCTACTCCTGCCCCTTTCCTCCTAATAAAAACGATAGGTGCAAATAGTCCACCTAATTAATTGTTAACTAATGGCAAAATTCAACTTGACTTGGTTAATAGTACATCGTACTCACCGACAGCTTCAAGTGTCTGTGAAACAACGATGTTTTCTACTTTGGACGTCATATCGGATAAAACTTCCAGCGATAACGCAATTGCCAGTTCCAACTAGCCATTTGTTTATACATATTCCTTACGCTAATGGGATATCAATGTGATGCACGCAACTAGCATATACGGCATACATGGTTTTAGTGGCCTAGGATTCAAATTTGTTTTGGATTTATTATCTGTAATCTAGATTAGTAGACTTGATGGTGACATTAATGTCTATCTTCATTGTAATCTTAATGAGATCCAATGTTCAACGGCCTTAATTAATGCTTTTGTTTTGAATCTTTTTCTTTTGCGTGTTTCTGTTTTGGTCAGCGAACATTGACCAGAATATTATATTGGACCGTCTACCTAGGGTGCCAGTATACATTGGCAAACTGTTTTTCCGCTTCTAAAAGGAAACTAGTAGAATTTAGGAGTTACGGTTTTTATATGTGAAAATTTATGAGAAACCTAAGTTTGAGTCCTCTCTCTTTTAAAAACCCATCAATAAGATGGTATATATCTCTAACCCAAAATCTAAGATGTACGGTTACGATTAGTAGTTTTAGATTAAATATAGATTTTCAAACTTTCAACATGACTAGATTAACCTTCATCCATTACGTACAATTGATAAAAGGAAAATTAATAGAAAAAATCAGTAATTTATTGTCAAACAATCACAGGTCGTGGGCGTTATAAATGACTGTTAGGTTGATTTGCATTACTCACCGATTAATTAGGCTTAAATAACCATAATTAAATAAGGATAATTAATATTAATGGAAAATATCCGTGTCATGTCATGGTTGTACCTATATACTTAGCTTGCAAAGAACGCGGAATGGCATACCTATATTCATGGAGGAGGATAATTAATACTCCATGAATTACTCATAATAAAAATAATTTTCTACCAACATTTCTTTCTTCTTCTTTTTCGTTAACAATAAAAGTAAAATCACACCCACTTTAGATCTCGTGCAAGTATTCATGGAGTCATAACAAGTTTGCTGATTGAGATTCAATAATATTGCGATTAAGTGATCTAAGTGGTTCCTCTGGTCATTGGACTCCTAAATCTAGGATACGCAATAGCTTCTAAATAGTCACGGGTTTCCTATATGGTGGAATTTTTGAAGTTGTTTAATGTAGTCCTAATTTTATCATTTGATTCCTCTAATCTGTTTCCTTCTATCTTTCTATCTATCTGTTTTTTTTTTTTTTCATTTTTGTTGATTCGTTAATTTTAGTTAAGTATTGACATTACGCCGGTGATAATTATGATTTCCACGAATTAGAGAGGGTGAAAAGAGGAGTTTTCCGATTGAAATTTTACCAATATGTGAAAATTAGAAAATCATCGATCTCTCATGTGAAAATTTATATTTTCATCAATGGAATTTTTTCCAATATTGGTGATAATTAGAGTTGTTTTTACACTTATTTGTGAAAATCGGGATTCTCATATATTTTATTCCTGTGATAATTGGAGTTATTTTAGAGATGATAATTGGAGTTATCTTTAGAAGTGATAATTCGAGTTTTTTTTTCCATACATAGATTGTATTGAGTTTTTATTTTTAAAAGGAATATTTACGAGATATTTTTAAGGGAGTAATTATTTTACGTGAGTATTTATAGGGAACCTATTTAAGGGGAGTTTTTATAAGGGATTTTGAAACCTAAAATCCTAAAATTAGTTGCAACGAGAATTTTAAGGAGTTAATTAAGGGATTTGGAGTTAATTAATGGATTTATTTTAGGAAGAGGAATAGAAGAAGACGTGATAAAAGGTGGAGTAATTTTAGGAATTGATTTAAGATAAAATTAGGTGGAATTAGTTTAGGAAAATCACATTTCTTTTTTAAAACCGAATTAATAATTCAGGTGGAAGGTTATTTTTGTAGTCAAATTACTAGTTTAACTAATTATGGGTTACTCATATATGAAATCTTATTGATGGATTTTTGGTATAAAAATTTAAGAAATTGGGCCACAGATAATTTTCCCCCGTTTTTATATAAGAACAAAAATTATAAGTAAAAATAAATTCTGACTTTCTGTGAAGCAAAATATATTTACTCTTGACCTTTCGGATTGACTTCTGTTTTGGGTATCCAGATACCCTCTTTACATATATAGCCTAAAAGTTAAAACAATTTACTAAAGTGCTACTAGGCGGGGAAAATAGATTAGTGAGTTGGGGTGATAAGTAGTTAACATTTTCTTTTAATTTTATTATTTATTTATATAAACCTTCCGCCAGATTCATTAATAAAAGTTCAGAATTAATTAGGTACTAAGTAAAAGTACATCCATGAGCAAAATATAACTAAAACAATTATATGATAAGTTTTCATATGTACCAATTATCTGATAAGTTTTCTTCTTGAGAAAGTGATGCTCCAACGAAAGTGGAATAATCTTCCCAAAATTTTAACCCGAAAATTGAGAATTCTTACGTTGCACTTGAGAATCCAGGTAATGAAAAACACCATAAAAGTCGGGGGATATAATTGTATCCAATTTTTTCAAGTAGGTTGTGGATGAGGGTCTGGGATAAGATTTTGTAATGTTTTTTCATTCTCTTGAATTGATGTATACCCAATCCCTCTAGTAGGATGGGGATGGTGCTCAGTTGGTAGAGCAGAGGACTGAAAATCCTCGTGTCACCAGTTCAAATCTGGTTCCTGACATTGAGTATCTACTGTTAAGTTCCTGCCATTAAGCATCCATTATTAGTTACATTACATGTTAATAATAGATACTCATACAAATTCGATATGAATCAACATACATATATGCTAGAGAGAGAAAATCCTACCAATTTTCTTAAAGTTTGTATAAAAAAAAAGAATAAGGGAAAAAGAAATACAGATCGAGTCAGAAATTGGGCTAAAAATAAGAAGTGGGCCTTTATATGGATCTCATGGTTCTTTTTTTGATTATATGGCATGGCGGGTTCTTCCTAACATTCTAAATATTAATAGTGAAAAAAAAGAATTACCATATGAATTTAGTTGCTTCTGAAAGACGAAAGCCACTATAGCAAAGGAGAAGCACCATGAAAGTCGGGGGCTATAATTGTACCCTATTTTCCCAAGTAGTCGGTGGATGTGGTTTACAATTTTAGAAATTGCAGGAAATACGAAGAGAAGAAAGAGATACAAACAAGAAGAGTTTAAGTAGAACGGGAAGAGAAGGTTGTAGAGATTAGGTAGATGCTTAATAACAGTTGATTAACAATAATAATAGTGTGTCCTTAATCAAACTACAATCCTCAACATAAATAGAGAAAACATAAACTTGAAATAGAACCAAGTTACATAAACTAAATAAACTCTAAAGAGAGAAAGACTGGAAAAAGGAAGTAACTAGACTTGTAGAACATGTCATAAACATTCGAGAAAAAGGAAAAGGAAAAGAAAAGGAAATACTTAATGGTGATCTTAACATCAGTCCCCTTTTCTTGAAAATAACTTGTCATCATGTTGTCCACGAGAACATGATCATTGTCTCTATGGAATATAAAGAGTTCCTGGACATTAAAAATATTGGAGATGATACAATTAGAAGGAAGTCCAATCACATAAGCATTATCACTTATTTTCTTGAGAATTTTGAAAGATCCATATTTCTTCATCTTTTTTGTTATAAATGCCAACAGGGAAACGTTATTTTCGTAGATGAACTACAACTAACTCTCCTTCTTGGAATGCCTTCATCTTTGTTTTGTTATAAGTGCCAACAGGGAAACATTCTTCAGAGTTTTGAAAGATCCATATTTCTTCATATGTGTTTATCAGCTGCTTCTTTGTAACGAGCGTTAGAGTCTTCTAGTTTGGTTTTAACTTCTTTATGAAGCTGTGAAGCTTTATCCACAAATTGATCAGTTTTCATAGTGGACTTCGAAAGTTTTGGAAGAACTAACAAATCAAGAATATGGATAGGTACTTTAGAATATACAATCTCAAAAGGTGTTTTACCAGTAGAACAATTAACTGAAGTATTGAAAGCAAACTTCATATGAGAAAGAAAGGTATCTCATTGTTTTTTTTTTAATTATCAATAATCTTTGCTCTTATCAGATTCCCTAAAGATCAATTGACCACCTATATTTGTCCATCAGTTTGAGGATGTGCAGTAGTACTATATTGTAACTTAGTACCCGGTCTCACCCAAAGAGATTTCTAAAAATAACTTAGGAATAACTTAGTATCACAGTCAGAAGTGATGGACTTAAGGAATCCCATGCAAACGAACTATCTATTTGAAAAATAAGTAAGCAACATTAGAAGCATTTGTTGTCTTCTTACAAGTAACAAAATATGCCATCTTAGAGTATTTGTCAACAACCACCATTATAGTATAAAATCACTGCCCTCAGCAGTATCCGATATACCAAGATAAAATCATATTCACATCAACCTGAGCAGCTTCAGGAACGGGTAATGGAGTGTAAAGGCATATTTTGAATAATACCTTTGGAACTTTGATAAACCATGCACTTTTAAACAAACTTTTGCACACGTCTTTTCAAAGAAGGCCAATAATAACGTTCTTCAACTAAAGCAACACTTTTATCATGGCCAAAATGTACACCATGACCACTACCACGTAGTTCATGAATTAAGTGGAGACGTAAAGATCCCTATGGAATGAAAAGTCGATTTCCTTTGAAAAGAAAACCAACTTGAATCACAAATTTACTTTCTCCTCAAGTCATATGTCCATAAGTATCCCAAATAGTCTTAAAATCATCGTTACAAGCTATGCTTTCATTGCGAAGAGTGACAAGAAAATGTGCACGTCTACTCAAAGCATTAACAACTTGATTCAGTTTTCCACTTTTATGTATAATAAAAAAAGTATATTGGTTGATAGTTGTTTATGGGTGAAAACTACTCCTGCGGAATTTGGTAATTTGGGGTGTGGATGAGGAATGAATTTAAACCTTAAACAAATGCACTGCGCGGTGAGTGCTTGTAGATTCAAGATATCAATCTGTGCAAGTCCGGCCTAAACCAAGAAATGGCCGTTCCAGACTTGTTTCGGTCACAAAGTGAAGGAGATGGGGTTGATCTTAGGGAGGGAAGCGAAGAAGGTGTTGAGAATGTGAAGGTGTAGACTTGCTTATGACTTGTAACAGGAAAGTGAACAAGCTTACGATTGGTATAAGCAGGCTCTGGGTGTTTTCTTGTTGTTTTTCTCTGTTGTTTGGAAATATGGCGGAGAACCTATTTATACAAGTCATTGAGTCTTATTCACGTCTCTCGTGGGAAGTGGAGGAAGTGGAGTGATGGAGTAGTGGAGTTGTGCGTTGGTGATACACGACCAGCCTTGCCCACTTCTCCTGTTCATCTCCAACCGTCCATGACTTCCTAACACGTTCTTGTGATGGCGCGTTGCACGCTGCACGCTGTAAACCGCCAGACCAATACCCCAGTATGTATCCCCCAGTTTGTGACATGATTGATGTCTTGAATGTGTGGATCGTGGATCCACGAAAGATAGCATGTAATGCTGAATTGAATAACTGCGTTGTTCGGGGAAGTCGATACTTGTGAAGTACCGTGTGTATTTTATGCAGTCTTTGCATCATGGTGTGGTAAAGTGATGGGTAATGACACCTTACTAACCAATTAACTCCGACTGGCTGTATAACTAAGTTTGGTGAAGTTGGGCGGATGAGATGATCTTTGAGGCACCCATCTGCGACCGTTGATGAATTTAGGGTTTTGAAGAGGTGCGCAGGCATCACTCTTCATCTTGGTCGAAACCAAGCATGGGATACAACTTTGGCCTAACCGACCATACATGCGTGTAGATGGCATGATGGTGTAGGCGCCTATACCCCATTACCTCATGAAAGTATGATCTGGGTCACTCAATTCATCCGGTGAAATCGAGTGGTCGAGATCGATTTGCGACAAAAAACTAGTGCCGCAAGGGCCGCGCGTCACGCCCTCTTCAGGCGCACGTTCCAAGACGACCAATCTTGGTCGGTCTTGGCCGATTGGCCTGGTGTGAAGGTGGTAGACTGATGTTTACGCCTATACCTGAATATCCCATGAAAACGTGATCCGAGCCATCCAAATCGTCCGTGAAGTTGAGTGGTCGAGATCGGTTGCGGTTTGGGAGATGTGACCACGCTAGTTTGAGCGTGCGTTTTGGATTAGCCAGGCATGATATGCCTTGGCCGATCGGGTTAGGGAATAGATGGGTCCACGGTGGTCATGCTGGTATGACCGGACCTGCTTAATCTAATCTTGGACCCTCCATTCATGCCGGAGAAGATGGACGCTCGTGATGCTCAAAACCCTAATTTTGGGTTTCAAAGCCGTGCGTCATCTCTTGTTTGGGCGACGATTTTGTCACAACCAAACATGGTTGGTCTTGACCGGTTGGTCAAGTGTGTAGGTGGGCCCTCGGTGATTGTGTTGACATGCTATGGGCCCTTTGAATCTACATCTACACCCTCCATCTATACTGCGAAGATGGATGGTTGAGATTGTTTTGCGACACATGTAATATGCCGCAAACCCTAATTTAGGGTTTTCCGTCCATAATGCTTGGTATGAACGTTTTTTGGCAAGCTAGGCCAATGGCCGCCGTGCAGGGGTCGGCGGTGGGTATTCCATACCGCTTGGGGTGATGGAATTGATCCGGGTCATCCAATCATGCTTGTGGAGTTGGATGATCTGCGATCATATCGGACCGATACGGTCGGTCCGGATGCTCAATCGGGCTAGTATAACACACCGAGAGGGGCTCAATCGGGCTAGTATAACACACCGAGAGTCGGCCTGTACGGGTATTTCGTACATGGTTTCATTATAATGCTTGGAGGTTCGTCTTGCTTTCTGTAAGAGTAACACTCGGTCGTCATCCGCACCGATAATGAGTACAGAAATACAAGGCTGATTGCGCATTAATTAATAATGCTAGAAATTCACGAGGTATATGGGATTGTTGCTACATGCTCCAACCTGGATGAATTTCGTGTATTCATAGAATGGGATTGTTGCCACATGCTCCGTTCTAGGTGAATTAAGTGAGGGAGTATCCAACACTTATCGATGGCCTTATCTTTTACAAGATGTCAGCGCATAATTTTCTGGTTTTTAAAATTTTAACCTTAAATGAAAATCCACCATCAAGTATAACACAACTGCGAAGCTATGAATGATTATACTCTAGTTAGACATAGTATTAAGGAATACAATACGAAGTATAACACTTATCTTTTGAACTTCGTATATAATACATCGAAATAATCGTTTGAATGCTATTGTGATTATGTATGGGTATGAGGTGAAGATTTCATTCTAGGAATCAATGTTTTACATTCGTTTAAAGGAAGTACATTCATAAACTTGTTTTGTGAATCGAAAGGGAAATCGCTAGGCTTATTGGTATTGTTATTCATTGCAAATCTTTGGATTACCAATATGTGTGTTTAGTATAACCGCTCATAAATTGTTTATGTTCTTGGTAAAACTAATCACAATGCCTGACTTATGTATCGGTATGACCTTTATTAGTGAAACCAATCTTTAGTAATCACCTGAGATGGTATGATCGATATTTGTAATTGGTGTGACCAATCCTAGTCATTGGGTAACCAATCCTAGTACTTGATGTGACTAATCACAAGAGAATGTGTAATCGATCCTTGTAGTAGGTTAAAAAGTCTTAGTAATTGGTGTAACCGATCCTATGACTTGTGCAACCGATCACAAGCACTACCACGAGATTGTGGTAACCTATTGATAGGTGTATTAGTAATTAGATTATTCTTTAGGTAGAATTCACATACGCAGCTCTAATGTGTGTGTTGATGAACTTAGGAAATTAATAGATTATCTTGCTCTCTTAATTCTCTAGGATTTTGATAATAAAAGAGATTAAATTGCAATTCTAATCATGTATGCAAGCACATGTTTAAGATTGAAGATGAACTCCTTGACCAATATCTTTCTCTCATTGATTACTTTCTCCAATTTACTTTGCTTTCAATTATTTTTATTGCATTGATAAAACAAAAATCCCCCCATTGGTTACTAAGAAAATAGAATTTTTATAACAACAATTTCCTCTCTGTGGAAACGAACTCTTCCTTACCTTGTACTTCATTTATATTTTGTTGAGTAAGAAAGTGAATTATTTTTGACGCATACGACTGCGATCAAATTTTGGCGCCGTTGCCGGGGAGGCATACGGCTAGTTATTAAGTTTTTAGTTTCTTATTTTTGTTTTTACTTATATCTTTGCTTTTTGTTTCTTGTCTCTTGTTCTCACTTGTTTTCGAGAATTGTTTTTCAGGTACTAATCCCTGGCTCCCAAAAATTGGAACTATCCAAGGTGCGGGATAACTACTAGTGAAGGAACAATACTTCAAGCAAGACTTGACGAGACGGAAGAACAAGAGTTGGAAGTAGAAGAAGAGATTTTCCAGCAAGAAGACGAAGTTTTAGAACAAGAGGTTCTGGGTGAACAAGAACCACCTTTTGAAGAAGAAGAAGAAGCAATGGGTGATGCAAATCGTACACTCAATGACTTGGCTTCTCACAAGCTGGATACACAACAGTGGTGTATTCAAACAAACTCTACTTTCGAGATCAAGCCGGGGTTGCTTAGAGAATTACCAAAGTTCCATGGCATGGTGAATGAAGACCCAAACAAGCATCTTATAGACTTCCACACCATTGTCATGGCCATGCTTCCAGCGGATGTTGCAATGTTGAAAGTTTTCCGATTCTCTTTGGCGGATAGTGCTAAGGATTGGTTGTATTACTTTCCTTCCGGAAGTGTCACAACATGGAATGGGTTGAAGAAACTCTTTTTAGAGAGATATTTTCCAGCATCAAAGGCTACTCAAATTCGCAAGGAGATTTGTGGGATGAAGCAAAATGTGGGAGAATCTTTATATGTATGTTGGGAATGATACAAGAGATTGGTGGCAAGCTGTCCTCACCACCAATTCAGTGGTGCTATGATAATCCAATACTTTTATGAAGGACTCGAAACAAGTGATAGAAATCTTCTTGATGCTGCGGGTGGTGGTGCACTAGTGAACAATATGGTGACACAAGCTAGAGATGATTGAAAACATGGCAGCAAACTCCCAACAATTCTTGAGTCGTGGTTCGGATGTGCTTCTTAAGAGAGTAAATGAAGTGAGCGAGGTCGAGGAACTTCGTCAACAAATGGGTAACATGACAGCAATGATGCAACAAGTTGCAGCCGCGGTGATACCAAGTTCTCCTCAAGGGTATGAAGACGCCAATGAACAAGCTAACATGATCTTTCCAAATCAGCAAAGACGGTATGATCCATATTCAGACACTTACAATCCGGGATGGAGAGATCACCCCAATTTTAGTTATGCGAACAAGCAAGATGCGGTTCAACAACCTAATTTCAACCATCCGAGTGGATTTTAACCTCAACAACAACAATTCCAGCCGCGACAACAATTTCATCAACAACAACAACAACCTCAAAATCAGGGGTCAAGTATGGAAGAGTTCTTTGAAATCTTTTATGCAAAAGAACGGAGAGTACGGTTAAGGAGTTGCAAACCCAAGTTGGTTCTATGGATATTGAGTTGAACCAGTTGAAGGCACAAAATGGTGGGAAACTCCATTCTCAACCTATCAACCCAAAAGAGGGTGTCAATGCAATTACGTTGAGAAGTGGTACACAACTTGTGCAACCCGAAGTTACTGATTCGGGTAAAGCGGAAGCTCCAAAGGAACCTTGTTTTGGAGGAGAAGAATGATGATTCTCCCCAAACTTCTGAGGTACCTATTTCTAACTCTAAAACTCCGGTTTCTACTTATGTTCCTCCTTTACCTTTCCCTCATAGATTTACAAATTCCAAGAAGGCGGAACTAGAAAAGGAGATTTTAGACATTCTTAAGAAGATCCATGTGAACATACCACTCATAGATGCTATCAAGAAAGTTCCAAAGTATGCAAAGGTGTTGAAGGACTTATGTACCAATAAACAAAGGCTCAAAGGTAATGAAGTGCTAAGTGTGGTGGAGAATGCTTCAGCAATCTTACAACACAAACTCCCATTGAAATGCAAGGATCCTGGTAGCTTTGACATTCCCGTCAAAATTGGTAACATTACATTTAACAAAGCTATGTTGGATTTAGGTGCATCCGTTAATGTTATGCCTGCGTCTATGTATAATTCACTTGACTTGGGTTCTATTAAAAAGTCTGAAATTGTGTTTCAATTAGCCGATCGCTCTAATGTCTACCCAATGGGTATTGTTGAGGATGTTCTTGTGCAGGTTAATCAATTAGTATTTCCAGCTGACTTTTGCGTGTTAGATATGGATGAAGGTTCACCGGAATCGTCTCTTCCATTGCTACTTGGGCGTCCCTTCATGAAAACGACGAAAACCATTATTGATGTTGACAAGGGAATGCTGACTATGGAGTTTGATGGAGAAATAATACGTTTCAACATTTTCGAGACGATGAGATATCCTAGTGATTTCCACTCTTGTTTCTCCATTGATGTGATGGACACATTGGCGCAACAAATGTTTGAGTTGAATGGTGTTGATACTTTGAAAACCGTGCTCACTACACCATTGATGATGGTTTTGAGTATGGTGATGAGATTAAAGAAACCATTGGTTCTCTTGACTCATTACCGGAAAAATCTGCACTTAAAAATATTTCATATGCTTCTTTACCTTGCAGTGATGAAAAACTTGTGCCTTCTATTGTTAAATCTCCAAAGTTGGAATTGAAACCTCTTCCAAGTCACTTAAAGTACTTGTACTTGGGTGACAAGGAAGACTTACCCGTGATTGTTTCTAATGAGCTTAGTGAATTACATGAGCAAAAACTTCTAAGGGTGCTAAGGACGTACAAGATGGCCATAGGATGGACAATTGCCGATATCAAGGGTATAATCCCTGCCGTTTGTATGCACAAGATCCGTTTGGAAGATGATGCAAAGCCTACAAGGGAAGCGCAACGTCATTTGAACCCTCCCATGATAGAAGTTGTGAAAAAAGAAATACTCAAGCTTTTGGACATGGGTTTTATTTACCCCATATCCGATAGAAAGTGGGTGAGCCCGGTACAAGTGGTACCAAAGAAATCAGGTGTGACGGTGGTGGAGAATGATAAGAACGAACTTGTCCCAACTCGTGTGCAAACCGGTTGGAGGGTTTGTATTTATTACATGAAATTGAATGCCACCACTAGAAAAGATCACTTTCCCTTACCATGGCCAAATGCTTGAACGTTTAGCTGGGCACTCTTACTATTGTTTCCTTGATGGCTATTCAGGTTATAATCAGATTGTGATAGCACCGGAGGATCAAGAGAAAACCACTTTTACTTGTCCTTTCGGTACTTTTGCTTATAGAAGGATGCCTTTTGGCTTATGCAATGCTCCAGCTACCTTCCAAAGGTGTATGGTAAGTATTTTTTTGGAATATGTTGAAAACATCATTGAAGTGTTCATGGATGATTTTAGCGTCTTTGGTGATTCATTTGACCTTTGCTTGAAAAAATTGTCACCAATCCTTGAACGATGTGTTGAAACAAACCTTGTGCTGAATTGGGAGAAGTGTCATTTTATGGTAACTCATGGCATATTTTTAGGCCATATAATATCTTTTAAAGGCTTGGAAGTCGATAAACCTAAGATAAACCTTATTCGTGCTTTAACCCCTCCCACTACGGTGAGGGAGATACGTTATTTTCTTGGTCATGCAGGTTTTTATCGTAGATTCATCAAGGATTTTTCCAAGATAGCATCACCACTTTGTAACTTATTGCAAAAAGATGTGGTTTTTAACTTTGATGAAAAGTGTGTGGCGGCATTCAATCGTTTGAAAGAACTTTTGATATCAGCCCCTATCATTAAACCACCATATTGGAGCAAGCCCTTTGAGCTTATGTGTGATTATGCGGTTGGTGCGGTGCTTGGGAAGCGTGTGGGGAAGATACCTCATGTCATTTATTATGCTTCTAGGACACTCAATGAAGCCCAACAAAACTACACAACCACTGAGAAAGAGTTATTAGCCATTGTTTTTGCTTTGGAAAAGTTTCGCTCTTATCTAATTGGTACAAAAGTTGTTGTCTTTTCTGATCATCCAGCACTTAGGTACTTGCTTACAAAGAAAGAGGCGAAACCGAGGCTCATACGATGGATTTTACTCTTTCAAGAATTTGACATAGAGATCAAAGAGACAAGAAAGGAATTGAGAATACCGTTGCGGATCACTTGAGCCGTCTTGCTGTGGACAAGGAAACTATCCCATTGCGTGAAAGTTTCCCGGATGAGCAACTATTCTCAATTGCCTTAGGAGAACCATGGTACGCTGATATTGTTAATTACTTAGTTTCTAAACAAATCCCAAAGAACTTGCCTCGAGCTGAGAGGGACAAACTTAAGAAGTTAGGAAACCAATACATATGGGATGATCCATACTTATGGAAATATTGTAATGACCAAGTAATACGAAGGTACGTTCCAGAATCAGAATTTAATTCTATAATGTCTTTTTGCCACTCATATGCTTGTGGAGGACACTTTGGGAGCAAGAGAACCGCTCTCAAGGTACTAGAATGTGGTTTCTATTGGCCAACTTTTTTTAAGGATGCACATGCATTTTGTACCACATGTGATAGGTGCCAAAGAACAGGCAATCTAGGTGCTCGAAATCAAATGCCACAAACTATTATTCAATTTGTTGAGGTTTTTGATGTATGGGGAGTTGATTTTATGGGCCCTTTTGTAAATTCTAGTGGGAATTATTATATATTGTTTGCTGTTGATTATGTCTCAAAATGGGTGGAAGCTAAGGCCACCCCAACTAATGATTCTAGAGTTGTTTCAGATTTTGTGCAAGCAAATATATTTGCAAGGTTTGGAATTCCAAGGGCTATAATTAGCGATGGAGGTTCACACTTCAAAAACAGGTTCTTGCAAAGCTTGTTAAGGAAGTACAATGTGTCGCATAGGATTGCAACACCTTACCATCCACAAACAAATGGGCAAGCCGAGGTTTCCAACCGAGAGGTGAAATCCATTCTACAAAAGACGGTGAATCAAACAAGGAAGGATTGGAGTTCGCGACTCAATGATGCTTTGTGGGCTTATAGAACCACATACAAGACACCTATTGGGATGTCTCCCTTTAGGCTTGTTTACGGTAAACCTTATCACTTACCCGTTGAAATTGAGCATAAGGCATTTTGGGCTATTAAGAAATGCAATATGGAGTTGGATGGTGCTGGAAGGCAAAGGAAGTTACAACTCCAGGAGCTAGAAGAGATTCGCAATGATGCATTTGAAAGCTCACGGATTTACAAGGAAAAGACAAAGGCATTTCATATTAGAATGATCACAAAGAAACAATTTTGCATTGGGCATAAAGTGCTTTTGTTTAATTCTCATTTGCAATTATTTCCAGGTAAATTAAGGTCACGTTGGATTGGACCTTTTATTGTGACTAATGTGTTTTCTCATGGTGTTGTGGAAATTCGTAGTTTAGCTACAGGAAATGAACTTAAAGTAAATGGGCACCGGTTGAAACCATATTATGAGAACTTATCTTCGGATGTCATGGAAGGAGTTAACCTTGTGGAAGTGCTCCCTCTGGAGGAGTCGTAGAAAGCAAGGAGATAGTCGGGCTGACGACTTTAAACCAAGCGCTAAATGGTAGGCAACCCATAGGATGAGTATTTCTTGTCTTGAATTAACTTTTTCTGATTTCTTGTCACATTATCATGTAGGATTTCCCACCTTGACTTTCTTTGGACGATTCAATTTACATTGAGGACAATGTAAAGTTTAAGTGTGGGGGAGTGGTTAAGCATTTGCATTGTAAATTTTTCATAAATTTTTCAACTTTTTTGTAAACAATTGCATGAATAACTCCAACTTGTAGTTAGTTTAGAGTCACATAGTATACATGTCGCTAAGGTTACATCGAAATTCTCACAAGGGTGACTGAACTTAAAGATGACAGAGAACATGATCGGGTTTCTTACTTGTATGAGAGTTAAAGTTGGATTTAACCATGCCAGTGGAAAATAAGGTGCAGACTGAATTCGGTATTAGAGTTGTGGTCCCTTATAGTGGAGACTACCCATGTTACATAATGTGAGGCACCGACCTTCAAAAATATGTTCTTTTAGAGTGTGTGTCACCGTACGTTAATTCCGGGTAGAATGGTGAGCTACCCAACATCCCACCAATAGAAGCACTACTTTGATCTCTTGAGTGCTATTTTGTCAATCATGATGGTGACATCGAATTGCTAACTTACATACCACTTGTATTCTTGTTCGCAGTTAGCACCATCCACTTTATCTCTGTCTACACCAACAGGTCCATAGAAACACCATCATCATCAACAAGAGGAGCATCACAAATTTGAAGGAAAGTTGAAGACGTTCAAGGTTTACAAGCAACAGTACATAAATGAGCAGATTTCATATTCAAGTAAAGCAACAAGACAAGGAGCAGAAGTTTTACAAGTTGAAGACTATTGTACAAGAGCGAAGATTATCAAGGATGAGAGTTCGAGAAGTTTATGATATCAAGACATACAAGTTGTGAAGAATCAAGCGGTAGAGTACTTACACCATGGCCTTTGTACTTGCATTTTTATTTTATCTTTATTTTTATTTCATTTTCTCTTGTCTAAAAAAAAAAAAAAAAAAAAAAATTGTTAGGTTCATTATTAGTTTTATTGTTTTCATTTTTGTATTTGTTTTATTTTTCTTGTCTCATAAAAAAGAAAAAAAAATTCAAAAATTAAAAAAAAAAAGACAAGAAAAATGTGTTGTATCATATTTTGGTTTGTTTTTAGTTTTGTTCTTTCAACAAAGCCAACGGAAAGAAAAAAAATCCACAATGAAGTTTCAAGCAACAAGGAATTAGAGGAAAGAATCACATTGTTAAGATTCTACAAAGTTCAAGAGTTATTATCAAGAGTTGAAGTCCGAAGACGAAGATGAAGACAAGGATTGAAGACCGAAGACGTTTATATGGATGTTGTGAGAGTGGTGCTAACTACACGTCGAACGGATAACGAGGTAAGTAAGCATATTCCCACCTTCGTTAAGTGGTTGATTTCCTTTCTTAGAGATCGTCAGAAAAAAAAAGGGTTTTTCAAAATGAATAAAAGATGTGGGTTTTCAAAACAATTCGGAGGGTTTGCCTTCCTACCATTCAATGTGTCGCAGGATTCTCTCTTCACTCCTACCTGGACACATGTGTGACCCATAAAAAGCTGTTTATTATTGAGAGAAACTTCATAAAACCCTTTCTTGTGAGGCAGAGTCGAGACTTTTGATTACTTCGAACCCGAATTTCTTTCGATAAGGGATGGTTATTTCTCTCTCAACTTTTAAGGATGAGATTGTGTTCATATATGTGTCTAACTTCTTATGACTAGTGTGCAGAATCTCTATGTCTTCTTGGCGCGTTGGATGCTATCATTTCGGAGAACTAGTAAGTTGGAAATATAGGTTTTGTGGGTATATCTCTAGTAAACCCTCACGAGACTATAACTCGTCCACTAGGGACACCTAAGGGTTCAAAGGCTTGTTATACATGCTAAGTGTGACCGTAGCCTCGACGACACGGAGTTGTATGTATTTTTTAGAATTTGTTTTGTTTGATTTTCTCGAGGACTAGAAAAGTCTAAGTGTGGGGAATTTGATAGGTCTTGTAAAACACCATAATATCTATCTATTGTTTATGCTTTCTTTGCGAGTTTTCTTGTAAATTATGTATCTTATGTTTGCTTTTGAGTTTATTAGGTACAATGGAGTCATTATGAGCAAAAGAAGTAGAAACCATCTATCTGGAGTGTAAAGGGCACAAAGATCGATTCACAAGCGGGTGATACTTGGAGTCATCTAAGAATATGCACAACAAGGAAGTGAATAGGCAGTCGGTTCCGCAAAACTGACAAGCCAAGTATCACTGTGGTGTCCCCTATCGTAAGTGGGGTGCTTGTAGCAATTTCCATCATTACCAAGCCCTAAAAACAAGAGAAGTGTTTTTTCTCCTCTCAATCATTTCCGTCTACAATTCAGAGACGAGAGAAGAAAAGCAGTAGCTGCTGCTGTTACCACTGAGAGATCATATCGAGAGAGAAAATCAAGAACATCGAGAGTTATAATGATTCTAATGCTGCCAAGAACAAGAAAAGAAGTAATTGATAATTAAATTGAGAATTACAGATTAGGTTTTGATTCAGATTCAATTGACATAGAAGATATGATGAAATTCGGAGATAAGAAGAAGGAATAAGAGTTGGGTTTTGGTCAAATCTGCATTTGATTCTAGTTGGAGATGTGCCATGGATGTTACAAGGGTTTGAGGTGATGAACTGAGCTGCAGTTAGGGTTTTAAATCGTTTTTGAGAAATTGAGATGAATTAGAAGTTGAAACTGCTGCCACTGTTGCTGTTGTTGTTAATGGAACCAGGATTTTGAATCTGGAGTTGAAATTGAAAGTGCTCGAATTTGAAGATGGAGATGCTGTTAATGAAAGAGATCAGTGGGTTGCAGTCAGATTTGGGTTTTAGTTATGTCTGAAATTGAAGTTGGTCATGGTCGTTGAGTTCTAGTGCTGTTCTTGAAGAATTGTTGGCTTGAGAGGGAATTGAAGTTGAGATGAAACTGGTATTGAAATGACTCATGGAGGTTGTGGATGTGTTGAGCCTGTGAAGTTGCAGTGCAGGTAATGGATTAAGGGAGAAAGAACAACAAATGCCGCAGAATCAGAGCTGCAATTGCAGGTGCTGGTACTATTATTGTTAAGAGAGCCGTGAATCATGTTTGGAGGTGACGATTGCAGGGTTTGAAGCTGAATTGCAAGAAGAAGGAACTGGTGGTGATGTTTTGGAGAGGGGTTGTGTATGAATGAATTGTAGGAACTGAATTGATAAATGTGATTGCAGTTGGTAGCAATGGGCTGGAGGTCTTGAGATGGGAGATTAAAGCTACAGGAAAATGGGTGTTGCAGAGTGTAATGCAACGGATGAAATCAATGCGGCTTTTGATCTGAAAATGGAAACTGGTGGTCACTGAAGTGAAGCAGCTGAGATTTGAGCTAATAGATATGTCGGTGCTGTGCTTATTGCAACGGAGGAACATTTTATGGAAATGGATTGTGTATTGCATGTGATCTTGTTAGCTTGATTTTGCTGCAGATGGACTTGAACTGAATGAATGGGTTACTATTGAACCTAGGAGCAGCAGAGCTGTAATACAGTATGATGGCTGTAGAACTCAAGTTGGACAAAACTTGATCCTTAAGCAGGTGTTTTTGGTGCCGTAAATGAGAATTGCAGGCGGTTTGATGTTTTCAGTTGCAGGTTAAATGCAATGCAGAGGTGGTATGAGGAAGGAAATGAGGTTGCAAGGATTGAGCTGATATGAAGAACATTGCAAGAATGGATCTAATGATGGTTTTGTGAGTGATGCAGTATGAGCAGCCATCATGGCTGGATGGGCGTTGGTGAAGCGCAATGAGTGCGCAGCATAACTCAGGCCAGTGCAAATGGCTGATGCCATGGCAACTCAACCAAGTCAGCCCAGTTAGCTCACCAGAATAGCTGACTCGGTTCTGACTCATGATCTGACTGAGTTAGTCAATTGACTCGGTTGATTTGACCTATTTGATCGGTGACCGGGTGGACTTTGCCAGTCACCTGAGATACTTTCCCGGTCAACTTCCGATCGGCGATACCAGTTTTCCGGTGACCACGTTTGGGGCATATTTTCACATGGGTTTTTTCTCACATATGGGCTTGGTGGACATCTTTGTATTGGACTTTGAAGACTTGACCTAATTTTGGAAAGCAAAGGATTATAAAAGTATAGTTTTTTACAACTCTTGGGATCACGTATTATTCTTGGAGCTAAGGAGAGAGCCGCTTTTATTTACGCTACTAGGGTTTGCTTTGTTCATCTTCTTTTATTCACTTAATATTTTTATGATGAACTCCATAGCTATGAGTAGCTAATTTAATATTATTGGTTAAGGATGTAATCCGATTTAGAAAACTTGTGCTTGAGTTATGTATTAGTTTTCTCTCTTGATTATCGTTCATACTTCTAATGTTTTTATGATCACATGATTGATGTATTGTTATAGGATTAGATGCTTGCTTAGTTAAGTGGCCAATTAATTGAACTTGCATCCTTGTCCATAGCTATTTTAGGGTTTTTCATCGAGCGATAACCCTGAATACAAGTAGCATGATATGATTACGGTTTGTAGTGATACACTCTAGTGATCATATGTAGAGTTTGACCATTGTCCGAATTGTTATGCGCAATGTTGGACAATTGCATTGATTAGCCTATTTCTGAAACTTAATGCTCCTAGGAATTGAACTTAATTAGCGCAAGGCTTTAGGTTATTCTTTAGGTAGAATTCACATACGCAACTCTAATGTGTGTGTTGATGAAATTAGGAAATTAATAGATTATCTTGCTCTCTTGATTCTCTAGGATTTTGATAATAAAAGAGATTAAATTGTAATTCTAATCATGTATGCAAGCACATGTTTAAGATTGAAGATGAACTCCTTGACCAATATCTTTCTCTCATTGATTACTTTCTCCAATTTACTTTGCTTTCAATTATTTTTATTGCATTGATAAAACAAAAATCCCCCCATTGGTTACTAAGAAACTAGAACTTTTATAACAACAATTGCCTCTCTGTGGAAATGAACTCTTCCTTACCTTGTACTTCATTTATATTTTGTTGAGTAAGAAAGTGAATTATTTTTGACGCATACGACTGCGATCACCGATCCTGGTACTTAGTTAACAAAGTTTTGGAAACTATTGTGACCGATCCTAGTAGCCACATGGAGGTAGAACCGAAACTTGTTTTTGGTAGAACCGTTAAACCCATGATTGTTGATTTGATATTTGATCAATCACATAGTTCTTGGAAATCAGATGAACCATTTCTAAACTTGTTTGGAAGTGTGGCAAATCAGTTCCAAGATTGTAACTATGAAAAAGGATTTACAAAGTAAAGATGTCGACATACTTTGAACATGTGCAATAATTCTTATCTATTATTGTTCAAAGATATTCTTTAATAACTAAAGGAGAATCCCGTATCGAAATAAATTGAGAATCTTTTAATTAAGGTTTTTAGTTTTATATGCTTTTAATTTCCAGCAATTAAATGCATATCTTTAGAAAATAAAAATTGGTAATGTGCATTTACTAATTGGAGATTTTCTATTGAGATTTCGGTCAATATTTGGACAGAGCATTTCCAGGAATTATGAAAACCGATTTGGGCTTTTATTGCATATCTTTGAGAATATTCGTTTTTGGAAATTCCTTGGTGTCCAAACTTCCTTGGTCTATAAATATTGAAGTTTGCATTTCGAGCAAACTAATCCACAGAGCCAGCAAAACTACCTTGTTGTGTTGTTACTGGTGGATCCGTCTATTCGGAGAGGAAAGTACCCTAATTAGGCGAAATCTCTTACTACCGCTCGTTTTAAAGACTTCTTTGGGATTGAAAAGCCCTACGAGTACTGTTGGTGGGAAACTAGATAATTGCAGTTTATTAGTAGTTTTCTATTGATTTGATTGACTAACGGTTGTTGAACTTTGATTGCACCTAGTTTGTTTATGCTTGAGAATCTTCTCTTCTGATATAAGATTCACTCAAACTAGATTGAAGTATCGACGTGGATCTTCAGACTGTTTGTATATCTAAAGACGTCTTGTGATAATCCATCGTTAACAGACTCCGTTCTGTGTGTGATTGATCACAAGAGATTCAAGTTGTTTGTGTGCAGGTGTTTATTGAAGATCTAAGAAGATTTGAAGACAAAGAAGATTTCTTATTTGAGTTCATCATCTTTGGTGTGCACAAAACTTGATCGGCTGGGGATCCAACTATAATCGGTGTATCTTTTGATAGATTGGATTGATTAGTTGTGTAGATCGGCATCAATATTTAGTATCTTGATCAGATCCTATTATTGATTGCATAGTCTAAACAATTACTTTGGTAGTTGTTGAATAGATTGATCTAAGAACCCGACAAAAAAGTTTATTTGGTTAAACGGAAGAGCCTTTTGTCAAACTCATATCACGTTGTTTGAAAAGAGTAGTTACCGAACATATTTGTTGTTCCTTTACTGTTTGGAATACGAACCAAAGGAATTGTTCCAAGTGCGTGACTTATTGCAAGTTGGAGGCGCATGGGTACTTAGGTAACTAGGTGAACTATAGGTTTAGTTGCTTGGTCTCAACTATACGAAGTTGGTTTAGATTTTGTATAGCGGCTTAATCACGAGAGTATTCAATTGGACAAGGTCCAGGGTTTTTCTGCATTTGCGGTTTCCTCGTTAACAAAAACTTTTTTGTGTCTTTTACTTTTATATTTCCGCAATTATAATTGTTTTTATTATAATTAGAAGTAAAATACACAAATGTTAATTCCTAATTACTTGATAGCAATCCTATAGTTTTTGGTTAAGTCCGAACCTATTATCAAGTAATCATACTTCATTGTTGTATTGTCTCGATCTCGTATCCATAGACGATCACACGAAGTGTGAACCGATTCATTGTATTGTCTCGACTCAGTCCATAGATAATCACTTTCGGAGAAAGGACTTATAGGTGGAAAAGTTTTAGATTGAGGCATATTTGGGTACCCTCGTCTTTTCAATTGGTATCAGAGCAGGCAAACACGAAAAGATCTAACAATCTGTGTTTGGTGTGATCCAACCTATAAGAAATGAACTCGAGTTCTCATGAATCGACTTCAATTAACGTACCGCCAAGATTTGACGGAACAAACTATCTTTGGTGGAAATATGCTATGAGATAT
This sequence comes from Papaver armeniacum, assembly GCA_023531295.1. Classification (NCBI taxonomy): domain Eukaryota; kingdom Viridiplantae; phylum Streptophyta; class Magnoliopsida; order Ranunculales; family Papaveraceae; genus Papaver; species Papaver armeniacum. Next base: position 66,570 of record JAJJWW010007574.1, read on the forward strand.
TTTCTTTAATCACGAGACTTTAATACATGGCTATTAGTCGTCGATGGTTATAATCACCCGAAAGTAGAAAATTCGAAAACTGAGTTTAAACGCTTAGTGGATTTTTCAAACAAATAAAAGGCTTTTGCTAAGTAGAATTCAGATGGTTTGAATGCTATTATACATGCTGTAAGTCGTGATCTACAACATCATGTATCAACATGTCAAACTTCGAAAGAAGCTTGGAATAATCTTCAGATAGTATTTGAAGGGAATACATTAGAGAAATAAGCTAGACTTCAAACTCTTATGTCCGATTGGGAAAACCTTCGAATGATGACAACGACACTTTTGAAGAGTTTCATATTAAACTCTGAGATAATTAATGCTTCTTTCTCGCTTGGAAAGACTATTTCTGAAAAGGATATAGTGTGCAAAATTCTCAAATCGTTGCCATCTAAATACGAATCCAAGAAACATGCAATCATTGAATCCAATGATCTTTCCTCTTTATAAAGAAGTTCTCTTGTTGGAAAACTAAAGATATTTAATCAGGAGTATTTGTCTAAGCAAAAAGACAATCTGGCCTACAAAGCCGTAAAAAAAGGTTTCGATTCAATGTTCGGAAAACTCTCAGGATCAGGAAGGTCAAAATGCTGAAGATGAAGCTGAACTAAATCACCATTTGTCTCTTATTACTCAACGATTCAAGAAACTATTGAGACACCGAAAAAGAGAATCCCCTATATCTAAAGGAAAACATATTTATTTACATAAACATGAAGACACTTGGGGTGATGATGATATTATTCCTCAATGCTATAAGTACAGAGGGTTTGGTCATATTTCTCCAGATTGTCCAACTAAGGATACTCAGTGGAAGAGAAATGCATATACTACCACACTTGACTATTGTCCTAATGAGAATAACCAAGTTGTTGTGATAGACCATGTTGCAACCATTGCAGAATATTATGACTCTGAAACACTTTCAATAGTGGATACTCAAGAAGAGTTCACCTCTAAGATTTTTCAACAAGAGTTTCCTTGTGAAGATAAAAGAAACTTGTTTCTTAAATCTAAAATCAATGAAATAAAATCATCGCTTGATCAAATCAAAGAAATTTATCTGGATGATAAAGTAAAACTGAACAAACGTCTTGTGAAAATCGAATTCTCTCGACACTCTGAGAAAGAACTAGTATCTACACTCATTCATGACATCAATCGTTGTCAAGATGAAATCAGAAAGTTAAAAGCAGGGAATTTGAAATTGAGAGATAAACTCGCCTGCTCAATAAAGTCTACACTTGATATGAATATATCAATGAACAAGAAAACAGGGTTGAATAAACCTACAAAACCTAAGGGTTGCAATCAAAATATTCTGGAATTTGTTTCCGATGCAAACAATGAGGGCATCATCAAAAACAATGCTCTGATATCTCGCAGAGATCAAAACGGTCAAGATCTACTAGATCAAAAACACATCTGAAAATAAACGTAAAAAATTAGATAAAGTGGTTTTTGGACATCAAGATCTTACATCAGATTTGAGCAATGAACCGAACAGTTCAAACATAATGTTTCCTCAAATATATAAGAATGTTGAAATCTTCAAGGGAAGAAAATTCAACAACCGAAAAATGACAACATAATTGGTTATCATGAATCCTTACTTGTTACCCTCAAAAGTATATAATAAGGATATAAATGTAAATATTTAGATAAAAATATTTATAAAAATGATTATTTTTTTCCGGTTAAGAATTTAATTGAAATAATATTCTCAAAGACTTTGAGAAAAAGTTCTTAAACTTATAAGAGTAAAGACCTCTTACTTCATTTTATAGAGATACAAATGAGAGGATGAGATATCTCTCCTCAATGAGAATGTCTACCTCTAGCTTTGCAACTCGTGAAGAAAACCGAAAAAGTGTGGACTATATTGTTTCCTAACAAGAAACTTCGTCTTGAATCTTCGATGGTGATTCGGATTCATCTCCAGAGCTTCATCAAGATGTTCCTAATGAAGAAATCTCTTCACTGAATGATAATCTTCTCAAGAATCTTTCACTAAAATTAGATATAATCTTATGTGAAGTGAGGAACATGGAAAAGGATTTGCGAAAGGAAGTAAAGGAAGTTAATGACAATGTTATTAATCTTGAATCAAGACTAGTAATCATAGAAGATGATTGGAATCATGTGAAATCATCTGATCCGGATTCAACATTGAAGGAAACTCTAAATGAATAAAATTAGAGATTCAAATTGAAAAATAGACATCAATTTTTGATTTCTTTCAATAATTGTATAAGGTCTGTTTTTGAATAAACTATCTATTATTTATGAATAAAATTATTATTTTATAATTTTTCTTGTGATAGATTCTGTGCTTGAATGCTTTATATTATTGTTATGTGTTTGTGGGATGTTTGATTTGTTTTCATAACCTTAATATTCGATCTCATATGATGTGAGCCCTTATGGTTTGGGTGAAAGTGGGGTACAACAACCTCACCCAATAATTCGCTTAGCAATCTGTATGGACTAACTCCAATATACTTTTAAGAGAATCAACTAGACATTCAGACTCAATCTTAATAAAAAGTATATCAAAGAGTTATATCTGAATTTCTCGTGAGTCTAATTGAATACAAGAGAAATTAACTTGAAACTGTACCAAAGACCAATGTTCAAGTATCAATAAATTTCAATCAACAACCAACGGTCAGATTTCCCAATTAATTGATTCAACGCAAAACCTGTGATATTTCAATTATATAACAAAATATAATGCGGAAAAGAAATAACACAGACACCAGAAGTTTTGTTAACGAGGAAACAGCAAATGCAGAAAAACCCCGGGACCTAGTCTAGATTGCAAACACACTGTATTAATCCGCTATAGACACTAGCCTACTACAAACTAACTTCGGTCTGGACTGTAGTTGAAACCCAATCAATCTCACACTGATCCAAGGTACAGTTGCGCTCCTTACGTCTCTGATCCCAGCAGGATACTACGCACTTGATTCCCTTAGATGATCTCACCCACAACTAAGAGTTGCTACAACCCAAAGTCGAAGACTTTAATAAACAAATCTATATCACACAGAAAAGTATACAGGAATAGATAAATCTGTCTCCCACAAAAATACCTACGAGTTTTTTTCCGTCTTTTGATAAATCAAGGTGAACATCAACCAATTGATAACCCGGACTTATATTCCCAAAGAACAACCTAGAATTATCAATCACCTCACAATAATCTTAATCGACTAGCGAAACAAGATATTTTGGAATCACAAACGATGAGACGAAGCTGTTTGTGACTACTTTTTGTAGATGGGGAAAAATGAGTTGCTGGTTTTTACGGAATTGAGGAGACGACCGTGGAGGAAACTCCTTGAACTGAGTGAACTGTTAAACCTCACACAGATGCACTACAAAAAGGGAGTGCTTTGAATTCGAGAGATCAATCTGTAGTCCTCCGGCCTAAACCAAGACAATGGCCATTCCAGAGTAAATTCGGTCACAAGAGATGATGGGTCGATCTGTAGGAGGGAAGCTGAATGTGTGAGATCAATGGTGATCGAAGATTGTAGGTGTGTTGTGTATTCTGAAAATAAGATAAGTTCTGAATGATTGAATTTGCTCTGTTGAGAGTAATTGCTAAGATGTTGAGTTGTTAATCTCGTGTTGTCTGTTTGACGTGAGATTCTCTTGTTTTTCAATCATGATTCAGAACTTATTTATATTGCTAGAATCGTCTGAGCAAATGTTGCTCGTCTGATGAATTATTGATAGCATGACCAAATAAAATATTAATTTAAATACCGGCAACTGAACCAAGTATAATTAATAAAATGTTGACCATAAGATCATCGTAAAATTATTAGTGTTTGAATCTGGAATTATGAACCTTGGACTCAAAACCCTAATTCGATCAATTGATGGTTTATTGAAAATTAACCACGGAAGGAGGGACCGGCTACATGGGATCATGGGTCGACCATGTAGCTCCCAGATGCTCAAGTGAGCAAATACCAAGGTCTCTTGAAGACTTGTTGATTTGTTGATGAGAGGACGATTAAATCTTTGGTTTAATCATTTATTAAAATAAAGCTCATCCGAGCCTTAGGTAATAACACCTAATTAATTATGAAGAGATGAGGGACCGACCAAGGGGTCATGAAACCGGCCCTGGGTGGTCACGGGATCGAATAACGATCGTTTCATGAAATTCCAAAATTGTTCGGAGGAGTTTGAACCTAATATGAACAAATTAGGTCAAATGATGAAAATGAGGGACCGGACTCTTGCAAGCCAAAGAGCCAACCCTGGTCGGTCAAGGTAATATGCTCATGTCACCAAAGTGTTCGCGTCTCAGTCCTGAGAATTTTGATATTTTCTGATGTGCGTTTGAGCAATCATTTGGGAAAATATGAAGAAATCAAGGATTTTTGCTGAAACTGAGGAAACTTCATGAGATGAAGGAAAATATTTATAAAATAAAGGAATCATGGAGTGTGGGACCGGATATGGCCAAGGCATGGTCGGCCGGCCAATGAGCTCGGTCCCATAGCATTTCCTTAATTTTGTTATATTTTTTCATGATTTTATGAAAATATCATAAAATCAAGGAGTTTGTTGAAACTAAGGAGTTTTGTTGAAATCAAAGAGTTTCCTTGTAGTGAAGGAGTTTCCATGAGATGAAGGAAACAAATAATAATAAAATAAGGGCATGTAGGACCGGCTTGGGCATGGTCGGCCGGCTAGGGCCCGGTCCCGTGAGTTTTCCCTAATTTTATGTATTATTTCCATGATTTGAATGAATTTTCATAATTTGAAGGAAATATCATGAAATCAAGGAATTCCATGGGATCAAGGAAACATAAAAAATAATAATAATAAAATAAGGGCGTGTGGGGCCGGCTAGGGCATGACCGGCCGGCTAGGGCCAGGTCCCACGAGTTGCCCTAATTTTATATTATTTTTCATGATTTAAAGGAAATATCATGAAATCAAGGAGTTTTCATGAGATTAGGGAAATAATAATAAAATAATGAGGAATCATGAGGTGTGGGACCGGCCAAAACTAGGGCATAGCCGGCCGGCTAGTAGACACGGTCCCACGACACCTTTCCCAATTTTATATTATTTCCTTGATGCGAAGGAAACACCATGAAAATGAGGAGTTTCCTTAAAACGAAGGATATTTGTTCAAATGAAGAGATTTTCATGACATCAAGGAAAATAATAAAATGATAAAATACATAATTTGGACGTGGGACTGGTCACGGCGTGACTGGCCGGCAGGTGAGCCCAGTCCTTTAGCGCATTGACTAATATTTTATTATTTATTATTTCTTCCTATTTTGCATAGGTTCATCGTTCTTTCATGTTTTGGAATGCTCGTTTGTGCATTCAGGGGCTCGTTAGTGTATTATTGCTGAGTACACTTGCACCGTTTTGGTCGGGGCTTATTCGATAGTGCTCAGATGCCTGTGTATTGAATATTTATTACTAACCCATGGAATTATGATGGGAAGAACCATAAATTGAAGTAACGAAATATTATGAAAAACATTGAATATTTTCCAGGGATTCAGTTAATGAATCTAATGATTTAAGAATAATTAATTGATGGCTCTATACTAGTACGATCGTCTAGGAGCATTAATTATTCAGGAATCGAGTGATATGAGCTTGTTGAAGCGTCATATTTCTTTTATATAGTCAGGGAAAACATTGTTACATCCTGAAGACGTTATTGCTCTATACTAGCAGGAAAGCTGTCTAGGAGCCGTCTAATCTTACAATTCTATATAAAAGTGATCACTGAAATTGCTCAGTGATACGTATTGATCTCTATACCTTGGTAACTATTACTATAAAGGCGGAATTCAGAATAATAATAGACGAGAAACTTAGAAAACGGAACACAAGTAATAATTCGAAGAAAATATATTCTCTTAGATTATGAACAAGAAAACAATTACAATTCTCTCTTTGTTACGCTCACAATCTTCTCTAAACAGTGGATTAACCTTAAACTGTTTGCTAAGCTTGCACAAGTATTGTCGTAAGCTTTCTCTAGGTTTTCTATACCTAGTATCTGTCCTTAGCTATTAGCCAAAGACCTCTATTTATAGTCTTCATCGTACTCAGCCGACCAAGGACTTCTATTAGGAATCTATTTCCTAAACTAAGAGTATTGCCTAAAACAAAACTCTTCCCTAACTAGGAATTCTTCCTAAACAAGGATTCATGCCTAGAATAGGTTTCTTCCCTCAACTTAGCTTGAGGTTAATTAAGTTACCTAAAGGAGTACGGATACACCTGTATCATGGGTCCCCCTTTTAAGAACTTGAACTCCTGTGAGAGTTAAAAATGAAGGTTAGGGAACTCGAGAGTCCCTTTTTCCTTGTTAAACCACTTAGCCTTGCTAGGAACTTGACCTTTACATCCAATTAGAAAAGCTTCTTTCTCTCCTTGTCGTGTTTTAGTCACTCTTCGCTCCAATATGCAGTCTTCCTTGAGTGGTTCCTCTCTACCAAACCATAAGTCTTCTACTCGTGGTAAGATCATAGTGTCGTCGCCGTCATCATCAAGTAATGGTGGTTCAAACAACTTCAAGTATTCGGCATTTATGACCGAGTACATTCCTAGATAAGGTGGCAGATCTAGATGAAAGGCATTGTCACCAATCTGATCGAGAATACGAAATGGTCCATACCTCAATGGTTTCAACTTCTTACCTTCCCCCTTCAGTCATTCCTTACCTAATTTTAACCATACCAAGTCACCAATACCGAAATTACAAGGTACAAGATGCTTGTCATGCTTTGCTTTGTATTTGGCTTGTGACTTCTTTAGTTGTGCTTCAACAGTCGCATGAATCTGAGATATCTTCTCCAAGAACTTTTGTGCCTTTTGCTGTTCACTTCCTTCCTTTCCCCCCATTGAGGTGTCACTATAAAATACTAGATCGAAAGGACTAGGTGGTAAGTAACCATATCACGTCTCAAAAGGAGATTTACACGAAGAACCGTGAACTGCTCTATTGAAAGCAAACTGTAGATACGGTAAACTCTCATCCCAAGTTTTAGGATGCTTATAATTATATCCCCTTAACATGTGAACCATAGTCCTATTGACCACTTCTGTTTGTCCGTCTGTTTGTGGATGAAAAGTTGTACTCTTCTTTAACCTAGTGTCCATCATCTTCCATAAAGAATCCCAAAAGTGACTAAGGAATCGACTATCCCTATCAGAAATAATCGAAGTAGGTAAACCAAAATGCTTCCACACGTGCTCAAAGAAGAGCTTTGCTGCACCGGCTCCCATTACCATCTTTGTACATGGAATTAATACAATCATTTTGCTGAATCGGTCGACCATAATGAACAAGTAATCATGACCAGACTTGGTCTTCGGTAACCCACCAAGAAAATCCATATAAATACTCTCCCAAGGCCTTGATGGTACTAGTAATGGTAGATATAACCCACGTTTTCTGTTGGAAGGTTTAGATGTGCTGCACAACTTACACCCTCTAACTAACTTAGCCACATCATCTTGCATCTTCGGCCAAAAGACATAACTCCGGAGGTTAAGTAGAGTTTTATTCATCCCAAAAGTGTCCAGAAACTCGGGAAGTGTGTGCCTCTCTCAACCACTGTAAACGATCTCCATCTTCTGGTATGCAAAGTAACTGACCTTTGTATAACAATCCATCTCGGAGTTCATACTCGCTTTTCAAACCACTCTTTACACCTTATAATACCTTCTTGAAGTCTTTGATGGATGCGTATGACTCTGCATACTCTTGAGGAACAATTGGCTGAATTCTCATGGCCACCATTAGTGATCGAACTGGAGGTCGAGATAACATATCTGCCAACTTGTTTGTTACTCCCTTCTTGTACCTAATGAGAATATTGAAAGTCATCAAGTAAGACATCCACTTCATGTGCCAGGCTTGTTGTAGTTTCGTCTGTGCATATAGATACTCCAACGGTTTGTGATCTGAATGTACCACTACTTCTTTACCTAAGAGATACACTCGCCAATGTTTGATACATTGATATAAATCATAAAATTCTTTGTCATAAGGTGCGTAGTTCTTAATAGCACCTGAGAACAATTCTGAATGGTACTCCACTGGTTTACCATCCTGTAACAACACTCCTCCCAATGCATAGTTAGAAGTGTCGGTCTCAACTTCAAAAGTACGCTGTAGGTTAGGCAATGCCAACACTGGTGCTTCTGAAATCTTTCTTTTTAGTAACTGAAAAACGTCTTCATGAGTTTGCTGCCATTCAAACTTTGCCTTAGCTCCCGTCAAACCATGTAATGGTCCTGCAATATTTGAAAATGCCGGATAAACTTACGCAAGTAGGTGCAAGCCTCTAAGAAACTCCTGATTTCAATTACCGTACTAGGTCTAGGCCACTTAGTGATCACTTCAACCTTCCTTGGATCAATCTTCCGTTGTCCACCACCAACAATAAATCCGAGATACACTAACTCCTCCTTCCCAAACTCACACTTCTTTACGTTCAACTTTAGTTGGCCTTCATGTAACACTTTAAACACCTTCTCAACGTGAACGAGATGCTCTTCCCAAGTTCTCTTTTGTATATTAGGATATCATCCAAGTAAACAATCACAAAATCTTCTATAAAAGGTCGTAACAAATCATTCATTAAACGCATAAACGTCGCTAGAGCATTACACAAACCAAAAGGCATCACCAACCATTCGAACAAGCCTTGTTTGGTTTTGAAAGCAGTTTTCCATGTGTCATCTTCTCGAACTCTCATCTGGTGATATCAAAATTTGAAATCTAACTTTGTAAAGAGTCGAGCTTTTTCCAACTAATCCATCTTGTCGTCTATCATAGGTAAAGGGTAACGATTCTTGATTGTGATCTTGTTCAACGCTCTATAATCAATACACATGCGCCAGCCTCCATCTTTCTTTGGAACCAACGCCGCTGATCCACAAGGTGAAGCACTTGGCACTATCATTCCTAATTCTAAAAGTTCTGGACTTGTTTCTTGATCTCATTAGATTCCTCTATGGTCGTGCGATAAAGACCTACATTAGGAAGAGAACTCTCCTCGGTCAACATGATCTCATGCTCCACACTCCTCTTTGGCGGTAATCCCGTGACATCTAAAAATAAATCCTTGTACTTCAACTTCAACCTTTCTAGGTTATCTTCTTGTTGTGCAGTCAAGGCTGCCAAACAAACTATACTCGGCTTCTCCTCAAGAGAACGGATCACAAGGAGAATGAACATTGTGCTAGCATTCACCAACCGCTTAGCCTGAGTGGCTGTGATCAAACTTGCTCCCTCAAGAGGAGAATCAATAGCCCGAATCACAAAACTTTCTCCATCTTTGGTAAAGGTGTACTTTTGTTCCCTCCTGTGTAGAGTTGCATCTCCATCCCATAGGTAAGGACTACCTAGTACCACCTGACAAGCATCCAAAGGAACTACGTCGCATGTAACTTTGTCAATATATGACTCATCTAGAGAAAATTTGAACGTGCACTGCTGTGAAACTTGTAAGCCCCCTTCCTTTTGAAGCCATCCTAAAGGGTATGGTTTTGGATGTTTGAAAGTCTTCAAACCTAACTTCTGCACCAAAGAATTTGAAAGCAAATTCTTCTGACTTCCCGGGTCAATAACAACATCAACTAGTGAAGTTTTGACTTGCATCTTCACTGTGAAGAGTTTCTCCCTAAGATCATCTTTTGAAGGTCTTTCTTTTGCCCCTGTCATAAGAGAAAGCTTTGAATTGGGTTCCGTTAGTCCGTGGACTTCTTTTGGAGTTTGAGCGACTAGTGCTGCCTTCTTGGCTTCTTTCCTCTGCAACCCTTTAGGCTTTAGATGAGGGTTCTTAACCCAACACTTGTCGACAATGTGACCTGTTTGCTTGAAATGGGTGCAAGACAAACCTTCCTTGTCACTAGACTTCCCTTCTTCTTTGCTCCTTTCACCTCCTTTCACAGTGGTACCTCCAGATTTCACCTTAGTATTTCCCTTTGAAACAAATTTCTTAAGCCTGCCCTCAATGGCATTAGCTTTTATACTTGCTTCGGAGATAGTATCCACCGAAAAAATCTTCAACTCCTTCCGTATATACTCATGGAACCCAGAAATATATTTCATGTAGATAACATAATCCCCCAAGTCTAAGTCCAAAATCATAGCTTGATTCTGAAATTCTGAAGTATATTCTTGTACGGTTTGGTTGTAAGTCTGCTTCAAGTTGTACCACTTGAACCATCTCTCCTCAAGGTAGCCAACCGGATAAAACTGTTTCCTTACAAATGCCTTGAATCTTTTCCATGACAATACTCCTTTACCTAGGTTTTGTCTTTGATAAGCTTTCCACCAGGTTAGAGCATGCTTTTGTAGCTTCAATGCCGCGAAAGCAATCTTTTCCTTTGAACCATATTCAAAGAAAGAGAAATACGTCTCTAGACGTTCAATCCAATCATCTAATTTTTCTACATCGACACTCCCATCATAAAGTGGAATATCAACACGAAAATCAATTTTCAGATTCTTACCATGAGGTTTAGTTGATGTAGGACTTTTAAGAAACTCTTTATCCTTTTCTTCATCCTCATCTTCTTCCTCTTCTTCTTTTGAATCGTCTTCTTCAGAATCATCTTTTTCCGAAGCTTCAGGTGAAGGTGTAACCTTTTTCTTTGTCTTCTTCTTAGGTGTATGAGAACGAATACATTCACTCAATTCCTGAAGGGTAACTTGAATAGACTTCATGTCTGTTTGCAACATGCAACCTTTTCTTCCATAGTTTGTAGTTCGCCTTCCTTATGATCATCATCTGACTTTGTCATCCTTGATCCCCTTGTTTTCTTAACGTCTTCCAACTTCTCGAGTACCTCACTAAGCTTTATGTAGAGAGATCTAGTGAAAACCATAAACCACCGGGATTTACCCTAGAAACTAACCTTGCTCGTGATTCCAACTTGATACATATTGATCTCTATACCTTGGTAACTATTACTATAAAGGCGGAATTCAGAATAATAATAGACGAGAAACTTAGAAAACGGAACACAAGTAATAATTCGAAGAAAATATCTTCTCTTAGATTATGAACAAGAAAACGATTACAATTCTCTCTTTGTTACGCTCACAATCTTCTCTAAACAGTGGATTAACCTTAAACTGTTTGCTAAGCCTGCACAAGTATTGTCGTAAGCTTTCTCTAGGTTTTCTGTGCCTAATATCTGTCCTTAGCTATTAGCCAAAGCCCTCTATTTATAGTCTCCATCGTACTCAGCGACCAAGGACTTCTATTAGGAATCTATTTCCTAAACTAAGAGTATTGCCTAAAACAAAACTCTTCCCTAACTAGGAATTCTGCCTAAACAAGGATTCATGCCTAGAATAGGTTTCTTCCCTCAACTTAGCTTGAGGTTAATTAAGTTCCCTAAAGGAGTACGGATACACCTGTATCACTCAGTATTCATGAGATATGTCGTTACCTCAGTTGAGAGACTACACATCCACATATGCTCTGGGAGACAGTATTCTCAGTCAGAGGTTCTTGCGGCATGAACTTTCATGCTTTAGTGAGAGACATGAGCCTCAATACTCATCTGATTGCTGGATCAGGAGTATGTATAATTATGGTTTTACGATTTTAGCCTTTGTCGAAAATTCACCATCTACACTTTTCTATCTTGCCCATCGGAGAAATTAATCTCAATCCAATCTTACGATTGTACTCAATACGATAGAAACATCAAGATCAGCTCACGCAACTACAGAGAAAATAGTTGGTTCTGGTTTCACAATCCCAATGAAGTCTTCAAGTCGTTAACCTACAGGGTCTCGGTAGAAACCTAAGGTTAAAGGAGAATCGAGTTTAGCTTATACAACTAGTATCACACAAGAGGTGTGGGAATTATGTTTCCCAGTTGCTAGAGATATCCTTTATATAGTCTTACAAATCAGGGTTTGCAATCTAAGTTACCTTGGTAACAAAACATTCAATATTCACCATTAGATGAAAACCTGATTAGATTCAAGATAATATCTTTCAACCGTTAGATCGAACTTAGCTTGTTATACACAAATGAAATGCATGTTCATTTAGGTTTGTGTAACCATACCTAAACGTGTACACCTAGTTGGTTCAACAGTAGTTAACCAAGTGGTTAGCCATATGTAGGATCATAATATCGCAACGGATAAGGTTCGCGGGATTAATAAACGACGGTGTCGCGAGGGAGTCGCAGGGAGCTAGAATAAACGACGCGATGAATAACGACAAACAAAACAATTGGAAGACATGAAACCTGGCGAGGGCTAAGAAGTGTCGCGAGAATAAATATTTGTGCATTTGCGACACTTCGCGAGACATTCCGAAAATAAAGGATAGCTTAGTTGTCATCCATTATGTATAACCCTATATAAAGGGTTAAGTGAATGTTGTAGGGAGAGATTTTTTCCGAATGGTGAAGCAAGTCATTAGGAGAGAGAAAGTTTAAGAGCGCCCTAATTTTCAAGTGTAATTCTATTGTCTTGTGTAAACATTTCATGGAATCAATTAATAAATATTCTTGGTCACACATCTTTTAATGGATTAATTAAGCAAAACTGAGTAAGGGGTGTAGTGTGGGATTTCCTGCAACTACATATGCGCTAGAAACAGGGACAGAACAGAGATTGACGCAGAAATCGGAAGGAATTTGGATTAATAGAGAAAAGATTTGGAGTGATACTCAAGAATTCAGTGAAAAAGAAAAATGGCTAGAAGAAGAAACGTACAAGGGAAACCAACGATTGTAAGAAGAAGTGGGAGACTTGCTGGAGAAAGGAGGAATGAAACAGGAGAATCATCAAGGATGAATATGAGAAATGATGAAGAAAATCAAAATCAGCCACCGATCTCCCCAGTAGCAAACGCAGCTGTGGATTATGATAGAGTAAGTGTACATACTTGGAGGTCTGACTCTGAAGACGAGAGGGAAGAGGAGCAGCAGCTGGTGAACAATGGACAAGGAGGAGGAGATCAAGGTATGAACGGAGAAATGAATCCAGGAAATGGAGAAATCGCAGCGTTAGAAAGATTGAGACAAACAATACATGAAGAAAGGCGACTAGAGGCAGAAGAACGAGCAAACTTGACAAGACAGAATCATGAGTTGAGGATGGAAAATATGAGATTGCAAAATAGAAGATCAAGAAGTAGTGCGAGATCAAGTTCAAGATCGATTAGGGAAGAAAGAGGGAGAGTTCTACCAACAGAGAGTACCGAGGAAGAAAACCAACGAGAAACACAAGATCCAAGCACAGAGCATGGCGAGAGAAGAGGAGAAATGGAAGATCGTTATATTCCTCAGCCCGAAAATCTTCAAGATGCGCGGAATAGGGAAAATCAAGGAAACATGCAACTCCAAGGACCGAATGACCCAGCTGCTGAAGGGAGAATAATCTTGCATGGGAGAGAAGAATTGAGAAGAAACAGAGAGATTGAGGATGACATTGAGAGGCACTACATTGAACAAGCGCGGCTAGCTCGCGAGAGAGAAAGGGTAAGAGCAGAAATGGAAAATCAAGAGATGGAAGAGGCAATCCGACAGAATAACCATGACAACCGGGAAAGAAGGAGGGAACAAAACCGTACCAATAGAAATATTAATGAAGAATATGAGAGGGTGCAGAGGAGAGTTGAGAGACAGCCAAGAAGAGAGAACAACCAATATAATGGCGTGCGAATTGGAGAAAGAAACGAAGAAGAACGTCGCAGGGAAAGAAGAGAAGAAAATAACGAGCAGGAAGGTCAAAACAGGCACGAGCGAAGAAGGAGAGAGGCAGAGTTAAAAAGACCAGTAGAGGCAAATGAACAAATCTTAAGAGAACTGGCTGAAATGAGAGGATTACTGAACAATAGAAGGGAAGGAGGAAGGAAACAATTGGACGAAGCCATCGCCGAAGCTGCGAAGAATCCCTTCACGCTAGAAGTACAGATGGGAGGAATACCTCCTAAGTGCAATCTACCTGCATTAACCAACATCTTTGATGGAACAACCTGTGCGGTACAACATATCAAGGCTTATATGAGATGTATGTTACAGTGGGAGAATCATGATGCTATACTGTGCAAATATTTCGCATCAAGCTTAATAGGAGAAGCACTAAAATGGTTTGAAGGTCTGCCAAGGAACACAATCACATCATTTAACCATTTACAAGCCACATTCCTGGGAGCATACATAAGTAACAACTCTTCACGACCAGGTATTGAAGATGTATTCGGGTTGAAACAAAGAGTTGGCGAGAGCTTAAGGCGAGTTGACAATAAGATGGAGGACCATGTGTAGCGAAATGGCAGGACGGGTTGAGGAAAGATATCTCATCCTCTCATTTGTGAATGCTCTCTTCGCGACTAACTTGTTATACATTCAAATTTTTAGAATCAAAAATATAATCACGATGGCAGAACTGCGAGAGTTACAGGAAGAATATATTGCCTTAGAAGAAAGACAGAATGAAATGAATTCTTATCCAGTCGCGAACACCAACTCGAATGCTACGAACGCAAGCTTGTTGCCTCAATTCATAAATACAGTGGCGAGCACTTCGCAAGGACAGCAAGCAAAGAAGGCTGATGATGGACAGCGAAAGATAGTAGCCATGGGAAGCCGCGACCAAGAAGAGTTTGAACAAGAAAGGAACTACTACAACCGTGGCAGCAATAATAAGATTCAGAGGCTAGATTATGTGCAAGAAACTTACGGTGGACGAAGGCAAAATAACCATGGAGGGCAGAGAAGTCGCAGAATAGTGTGGGAAGAGATTAAGATGCCTCCACTGAATGCTAGTGTGGAAAAGATCTGGGAAGCTATACTTGTGATGGAAAATGTACCAGCACCTTGGAACGTGGGAATGGAACCACCGCCAGGCGATAGAAGTCATGAGTTTTGCTCTTATCACCGCTTCCATGGGCATCAAACAAACGATTGTAGAAACATAAAGAGAATTATTCTCAGGATGATTGATCAGGGGAAGCTGAATCACTTTCTAAAGGGAGAAGAAAAAGGCCAGACATTACCACCACCACCAGAGATGCACAGAACAGTGTCAGCAAAAGGAAAGGAAACATTTGTGATAGAAGTCGGAACAAAAGCTAAAAATTTGAATTGCAATTCTATTGTCCACTCATATCGCACAATCGAAGATTTTCATGACAACGTGCTCAGTAGAGTCTTTGCGAGAGATGCTAGTGATAAAGAAATAATGAGTCTGGCGAGAATGACGCAGTTAGAAAAGTGGCAGCTGAAGACTATCTCTTTCTCTGCAGATGAAGTGCCAAAAGGAAGAGAAACACATGATAGCCCGTTGGTTGTGAAACTAGATATTAACCCAAAACCAGTTGATGGAGAAGATGATGCAGCAGAAGATTGCTGGGCGATCAACCGAATCCTAATCGATACCGGAAGTTCGGTGAATATTCTTTTTTACCATACTTACAAGACGATGGGAGGAAAGGATGAGGATTTGATCCCCTCGACATACAAAATATATGGCTTTAATGGCACTGCAAACAAGCCAAAGGGAGAGGTTCACATGAGAATACCTCTACAAGGATTATCAACTGATGTTTTATTCTGTGTGGTTGACGTGGAATCTCCGTATAATGCGCTGATTGGGAGGCCATGGCTTCATGAAATTTTGGGAGTCGCATCAACATACCATCAATGTATAAAATTTCCACATCCAAACGGCATTGGTATTATACAGGGAGATTGGAAGGAGTCGCAACAATGTCATGAGGTCGATGTAGAAAGCGGAGAAGAAAGAAATGCCAAAAGAAAGGGTTGGAAGCAACATGTGAGAGATGAGCAGAGAAAGGAAAAACTGATGGTGGATGCTATAGAAGTGAGGACTGAGCATACCTCGCGAGATGAATGCCTAGAGACAGGCGAATATTATGATAATAAAGAAGCGAAGGATATGAGGAACAAAAGGCATAAGAAGTGAATAATCAACAAAAGCAGGAGAAAAAGTAGCAATTGAAGTAATGATGTGCGAGAATCTCGCAGTTAAGAGTATAGGAGAATTCGGTTAAGAAAGAAAAATGAAAATACAACAAATAACATGGAATTCTGCGAATACTTCGTAAACAAATATCAACAAATAATGAAACATGAATGATTGAATGACTTAACAAAGATGAATGAGTAAAAGAATGGGACGAACCTTTATGGCGTACACCCTAGTTCGCGAATAACATTTCGTAAGAGGCAAATGTAAGACCTAAAGTGCGTCATATAAGGGGGTATCTCTCGACATGGCTCAGGGGAAAGGTTACACCGCTCCTGAAGCCTGAGTCATGAAAATTTGGGGCCCATGAAAGCCTATCCGGAAGAGATACCTTGGATTCTCAACTATATATATAAGGTTATACCCTGGTTGGGCGACCGAGGGTCTCTTTCAAGGAGTCAGTGTATGCTCAAGGCGCCGAGGTACACGGTTGAGCCAGAGTGCCCGGGATGGATGAACCTACCCTGGCCATTCTTGGCAAGTCTTGGCATATGTTGCACTCGCCCGAAGAAAACTCCACTTAGGGTGCAGTCTCGTAACCATAAACCCTATAGGTATAAGGGATAAGAGGCTGCGAAAAACAACAGTTGTTGTTAAGACCGGATGGGAGGAGCTAGTCTTGTATGGCCGATGTTTCGCCTCCTTGAAGGGGCAACCGGGGAGATGATAAGGGCGACGCTCTCCATTAGGGGGAGTGTCAAAACAGACGCAAATGTCATAAGGCTATGTTTTCGCAAGAGAATTTAGGCTCGTCATATTTGTGCAATGATCCTGCAGAGGCAATAATACTAACGCGAGGGTAAGGCGAGGTCAATGGGTCTTTACACGAAAGTGTACGGACGTCCTGCGATTTCGTCGCAAGACGGCAATGTCATGGGGCTTTATGTTCGCAAGGATATCTAGGCCTGTCATATTGTCGCAACTAAAACATCCTGCAGAGGCAAAAATACTTGGAAAATGATAAGGCAAGATCAATGGGTCTTTACATGCAAGTGTAAAGACGTCCTGCGATTTTGTCGCGATAAAAGGTGGCAGGGAAAGACCTCTAATTAGGGAGGTCTAACTTGGAAGACCACACAAAAATGATAAGACAAGGTCAATGGGCCATTGCATGAAAATGTAAAGGCGGCCTGCGACCTTGTCGCAACAAGAAGAGATAGAATAAAGATTACCGAAATAATAAGTGGGATTCTTAATTTATGAAGATACTCGCGACTTCGTCGCGACAATACATTTCGATAACAATAAAATTATTATCCAACAAAATACATGATGACAACTAAAATCTTCCATCTGAAGATAAATAACAGAGGCAAGTATGGGAATGGAAAAGATGAAATATTGTTATTCATCTTCCGATGAAAGAGTTATACATCAATAATGCTAGTCAATTATATTACAAGGAAGAACGCTAGAAAAGGGGAGTGAAGATTGAATTTATGGACAACAGACCAAGAAGTACACTACAATAAAGAGATACAGAAATGTACAGATATTACAGGCAGCGAAAGAAAACAAAAGGAATTATCTCTTTGGTGATTCTTCTCCTTTATCTGATTCTTCAGTTCTATTATTCTCATCGCCAGAATTTTCTCCTTCGCTAGCCTCACTATCAGAAACGTCTGAGATAGGCAGATTCTCAGGAACTTCTACAGAAAGCCAGGGATATGAATGAAGAGGGATTTTGTGGTCATTACAAACATACTCCATGGCTTCGTTACGAAAACGAACTGCATCATTATTAAAATTCGCCACTGTCGTTTCAAATTGTTTCTTCAACTTGGAATACTTATTATTACGAAGGGAGAGACTCTTTGCGAGCTGTTGTTTTTCAGACTCAAGTTCTTCAATTCTCGCTGGGAAATTCCTTGCGAGTTGCTCTTTTTCAGATTCAAGCTCTGCAATTCTAGCTTGAAATCTTTTCTCGGATTCTACAAAGAAGTAACAACAAGTTAATAGTTTACAAACAGTACAACGGAAGTAAGAAACAGTAAGGTATAATAAGCAACCTTCTCTGTCAGATATCATATCTTTAACCAAGGAAGTATGCTCGGCATGAAGACTAACATCAACACCTAGGTTATTTCTGGCATTATCTAAAACTTTCGCAGCCCAGGCGAATTCATCGTCACTATTTATAACAAGGAGTGAACGAATTTGATCTTCTCGTTCACTAAGCAAGGAATTCTGGCGAAGCAATTCATCTCGCTCAATTTGTAGTTCAAGAAGAGATTTCTGAAATGATACTAATGCTTGTGCACCATTGTTAGCAATGCGATCTTTGTCATCTATATGGTCACTAATTTTCTTCCTCAAAATTTTGGTTTCTTTATGAGATTCGAGAAACTTTTGTTTAAATTGGTTGGCCGCACTTAAACCAGATCTATGTTCAATTTCTAAAAGGTGATATTTGGTCTGAAGTTCATTTAATGAAAGGGAGTTAATTTTGTTCGATGAACTACTTAAGGAGTTGTTGAGGTGAGCGAGAAGAAGGTTATTATCCATAGGTTCAGGAAATGTATGGAGAAGAATAGCCTCATCGGAGAGATTATATACATCTGCGAAGGTAATAAGTTAGGTAGCAATATGCGACCGATAAAATAAAAATAATAAAAGGAAGTAAAATTTTATACCATAAAGTTGCTGATTAGCGTTCTGAAGAGTGGACACCCTATCCCTTTGGGAGTCAAGTTCGGTATTTAACTTTTGAATTCTCTCGTCTTTATCGCGAGATGACGCAGCTTCAATTTCTAATTCTCGAATCTTCTTGTTCAATTGCGAATTCTTCTTTTCAAGATTGTTGCGTCTTCTCTCGAGATCTGAGGAAACTACAAAAGAAGTTCTTCCAACCTATGAAAGAAGATAGAAAAATCATTAATATATATATATTTAAAAATTTAAAATTAACAGGGAAATATGACTGCATGCGTACCAAAGATCCAAGTGCATTCAAGAAGTCAGGAGACACAATTCTAGAGGCTCCATTGAAAGAATTATTGCCCTCTAGTAAAGTAGCATTACACACGTTTGCGAGAGCCCCGCAAAGAGAAGCTAGGGGAGCATCTCCCATTCCTTGGAAAGAGTCTGAGAAGATGCTAGATAACTGATCCATAGGAGAACCGGTCGACGGAATCTCCTTAGCGAGAGAAGGATTCGAATCATGGTTATCCTCGTCAGAAGATTCGGAGCTTGAGCTAAGGCGAGAAGAAGACTGAGTCTTACGCTTCTTAGATAATGGAGCAGAAGATTTATCTTTGCGAACGACGGTTTTACCTTTACTTCTAATCTTCGCGGCCACAGCTTCTTCAACTCCAACCTTCGCATACGGTTAAAGATAAGAAACAGAGGCAACAATATTGTTTCAAATAACAAAAGAAATGTTTCTTACTTCACCCGTAAGCGATCGAAGTATCGTCAGAGTACTCTCCAACGGATTATCCTTGTAGCTTCTTCTTAATTTGGCGATCCGAAAAATCTCACAAACTCAAGAAATATAAAAAGAAAGTTGCGAAAGCAAGATTTGAAGTGGGAAACATACCTCTTTTGCCCTATCAGGCCATTTGAATTCCCAAGGATGATATCCTGCGAGATTCGCAGGAAGAATATGCGAGCCCGCGATGTAAGGGCCATTTAAAATCAAGGGTACAACCCACCACTTCTCATCTTTGGAGTGGCGAGGAGTAGAATTGTTGCCCGGGTGCCAGTCAATATCTTGCATGAGTAATTTATCCTCAGGGACATTATCCTTCTTTTTCAGGGCGAATGCCCCAAATGAGATTTCGCATTCCTCATCTTTATGATTTGCATAATTTTCAAAAATTTCTCTAAAAGTATACTTCTCAGCCAGACTATTTCCAAGTCTGCGAAATCGGGGTGTCTAACAGTATTAGGGTATAGAGATCCTTTGCCAGCACCACGGTTCGCGAACTCAAGCATTAGGCGAATGCAATCGCCACTTAATTGGTAAACAGCCCGAGAGAATTTTTCATGGGCCAAGATTTCATAAAATAAAGGCATCTCAGGATTGTATAAGGGAATGGGAAGTCCTGCGAGAAGTGACCTAGCGAGACTATAATTTTTTGATCATCACATTGATGATCGAGAAAACAACTTTGCGAAAGAATAGATGAAGATTCTTGATCGGGAATGGTTGATAGAGTAAAACCCTTCTCGAGCAACTTCTGTTGAACTTCATCAAAAGAAGATTTGTATGCACGACTAATGAAAGCCATTATCAGTATGGGGATGGATGGGAGGTTGGAGATTAGAATCAGCGTTAGAAGGAATGAAGAAAAGATTTACAGTAGCAAGAGCGCAAATTACGGAAAAAGAGAGTCAAGAAGAGTTGCAGAGAGAAATTAAAGGAAGAAAAGAGGAGGAAAAGAAAGCTGTATATATAGAAAAATCAAAAAAGATTCTTGAGAAAAACGAGGGCATTTAATGCGAGAAGAGACACGAACGGTCGAGAATAAACGGTTGGAAGAAACGTGTCAAGAAAAGACTTTAATAGTCAAAATCTGTGTAGTAGTACGGAGCTGAAACAGATAAAGATAAGTAATCGCGGCAAATCAAAATATTGATTCTCATGATATTCTCTCCCTCGCAGAGGAGGTATAAGGAGAGATAAGAGATGGAACTTCATATATATACTATAAAGAAGCTTCGGAACTTCGCTAAAAGAATAGAGGCAAGTACGTACTTTTCAAGAAAAGTATTCTTTCGCTCGTTCCTTCACCAGTTAAAACCAAGGATTATTACAACAATGAATTTTTCCTTAAAATCGCTCTTCAAGCAATATTCAAGGAAAAAGAGGCAAGATGTAGGATCATAATATCGCAACGGATAAGGTTCGCGGGATTAATAAACGACGGTGTCGCGAGGGAGTCGCAGGGAGCTAGAATAAACGACGCGATGAATAACGACAAACAAAACAATTGGAAGACATGAAACCTGGCGAGGGCTAAGAAGTGTCGCGAGAATAAATATTTGTGCATTTGCGACACTTCGCGAGACATTCCCGAAAATAAAGGATAGCTTAGTTGTCATCCATTATGTATAACCCTATATAAAGGGTTAAGTGAATCTGTTGTAGGGAGAGATTTTTTCCGAATGGTGAAGCAAGTCATTAGGAGAGAGAAAGTTTAAGAGCGCCCTAATTTTCAAGTGTAATTCTATTGTCTTGTGTAAACATTTCATGGAATCAATTAATAAATATTCTTGGTCACACATCTTTTAATGGATTAATTAAGCAAAACTGAGTAAGGGGTGTAGTGTGGGATTTCCTGCAACTACACCATATGAGCACTTTCATATCAACCGTATTCATCTTGACCATAATTAGTTCAAATGACTTAAAAGAACTAGTTAGAGAGTTGTTCAATTGCTTAGATCTCATAGAAGTATACAAGACACAATCGAAGCAAAAACGATTTCGATTCACTCGAATCATTTCATGAACTTTATAGCCACGGTTTGCAAATATGCATTTCTTAGTTATATAAGTTTAAGTTCACGAATAAACCGTTTTTAGAAAATAACCTACTCAAGTATGCATACCGGTACGCATACTTAAGTACCCGGATTAAGTTTGTTTTCAGTTCACAAACTCCAACAGAATTTCACGGGATGTGAACTTCCGACAGTACGCGTACAGGTACGCGGACTTTAGTTTCGGCTATCCTGAGCAGCAAAGTACGCATACTTTGGTTCAAGGATTTTGGACTTACACAAGTATGAGTTCACATACAATGTTTATATCCATTCAAGGTTATATATTCTAAACTCTCATTTCAATCATTGAAACATTCTTAGAGGATGTTAAATAGATTTTACTCACACACCATTCTTCATCAAAGCGATTTTCAAGATATTGAAATAATCAACATGACTTTCGTCACTTGTAAAGATGAACCTGGCCAAAGCGAAAGCTTACCAACACATATTTCGAGAAATAGATAAGCGAGATAAACTCGGCTCGAAATAGCAAATGTGTATAATCGAAGTCTATATAACAATATGAATTTTGTCTCAAGATAGGAGATAGATTAGATAGACTTTTAAGTGATAGATAAGTTCAAATCTCCACATACCTTTTAGTCGATGAAGTTCCACCAGTTTCTTGAGTAGTTCTTCGTCTTTGTATGATGATCGCCGTGGAGTCTAGAGCTCAACTACACTTTCTATCCTAGTCCGAGACTTAGCTATAAGTAGACTAGAAATCAAGACTTATAGTTTTGGCAACTAAACTTGACAAACAAGCTTGAGATAGCAACGCTTGCGAGTTCGACCGAGCAGTACTCTAACAATCTCCCCCTTTTTCAATTTTAGTGACAAAACTATCAATAGTGGTGTAAATTGGGCTGGGCCGGGCAGCCCGGCCTAATTATTAAATGGGACGGGACAGGGCGGGCAGGAACTTCTCTTACCCATCAAATTAAAAGGGCCGGGCGGGCAGGGCCATACTACAAAATAAACTACCCCTGGCCTGTCCAAGCCTGTTAAGTAATTTGGGATAGGGCGGGCAGGGCCGGACGGGCCTTGAATATATAATAATAATTTTAGGCCAGATAAAAATATGCGACAAAATTGTAACCTAATTTAACTAAAATATGGAAAAATTGCCTATAATTATTCCAAGATTGTATCATCTTTCAAGAGGAAACCCTATAATTTCTCATTATAATTAGCAAAATAAAAATATGCAGAAAGATATGTGGGAGAGATTGGTATATCGAGTATATTATAATATAGAATTAAAGAAGAAATGGGAAATTAGGTCCGGTAAACGGGTAGATTTAATAGGCTAACAGTCCGGTTAATGTTGATGGGCTAACGGATGGGTACAGGGCCGGGCAAGACTTTTTAACTCATGGCATTTGCCCGTCCCATTAATTAAACAGGATAGGCCGGGCTAACCTATAACGGTCCACGGGCAACCATGGGACAGGGCGGTTGGTACTGGGCCATGGGTTGCCGGGAAAAATTTACACCCCTAACTATCAATACATATGGAATACAAAATAAACAAACTTTTCAGCTTCTCTTCCACATGCATGATCTCCTTGGTTCTTCAACATTACTCGAAATCTTCGTCACTTCCAATTACTCCAATAATTCCAAAGGTTGTAAGTTTAGCATCATCGTTGTTGAAAATCCGTAGCCATAACAATGAGAAAACAAAAGCTCTCATTCATTGTTACACAGTGTCATAGTATTATTACACAACATCAAAGTTCAATTGTATCGCAACTTCGACAACAATACCATGGTGATATGTATCACCCCCCCCTTAGTCAATACTCCATCTCACATGGAAACCACTCCCCCTTACATAATGATCCGAAAACCATATGTATTTGTAGTGTGAACTACACATTAATTCTCCCCCTTTTTGTCATTAAAATTGGCAAAGGTACGAAAACTAAGGGGATCCTAATGAAATTTTCGTAGAGACATTTCATGACCAAAAGAAAGCACATATCAACTTTTTAGACGTAATCATATAGCCGAAGCTAAATGCATTCATCAAGGAGTTTATAAAAATACAAGATAACCCCTATAATATTCCACATCCGTACTCCCCACAAAGGTTTGGCAATTAACCACAAGTTCAATTAAGAACTCTCCCCCATAAAATGTCATTCCCGAAAGAATAACAAGAGCGAATTTACTTTCACAAGAAAATAAGGATTTCTTTGGACAACACAAATCATATAAGAATATGAATTTGTATCCAAAATACTCAATTAAATTAACCACAAGAGAACCCATGATTAGTTTAATCGGAAATGCTCAACATAAGAAAACTTACGGAGCCGCACAATATATACATAAAAATATGGATCAGAGAAGATCAATACTGCGGAATAGACAAGGATTCATTCTATTTTCCATCGCTATTTGCACAATGACATACAATGGACATAATCCTTGTAAACAAAAGTTTTATCCTTTCTTCCATCAAATAATGACATAAAAGGCTTTAAATTTTGTAATGTCAAAAGTTCATTCTATCTTTTATCAATACTTTCATACCGACTTAATAGATATAACTTTTGAACACGTATGAGACAATCATAGTTTACGGACGTAAACACACATATCCCATAACAAATTGCAATATATAAAACCATAAAGATTAATACTGCAAAATCATCTTTCAACAAACTTTAGAATTTTAAATAATAAATCTAAAAAAATTGAAGATGAAAATTGTTGGACATAGCTATGTGTAATCACAATAATGGCTAATCCAATATGTAGTTATTCTTCTTAAAAACACAAGAATAAAATTCTCATAAGAAGTTTTATAGACATAAAACACGACTCTTAGAGAACATGATTTGAAAAACATTAAACGCGGTCAGCAACTAGAGATTGAACATGGACGAGATCATCAGTTGCTTTCTTCAGTTCGTTTTTTCAGAAAATCAAGATTCCTTGTTGCAATTCCAAGTTGTTCACGCACGACCTCAAAATCTCGAAGAAGATTTCCTACCAGTTGTGATGACATCTGAACTGATAGTTTGTTTTCATGATCAACAACATGATAACATGTTATGAAAACAGGATTCTCGTGAAACTCGATAGTCTTGCCCTTCTCAACTTTGTCTTCCTTATTGCATCCATCCATTATGCACAAAAAACCAGGCGAACCTTTTTGACGTACATGAACGTGTATGTATCAAGAAGGAGTATGATACATATGTGTATATACATATATATATACGAGCGTTTCATAGGAAAACCTAGAGAAACTCGTATATGTTCCGTATGGGTCAAGTGTACATGCACAGTGGTTACAAACTTGGTACGCGACCAAGAGAGCGGTGGAGCCAAATTTAGATGAGGTATTGAAAGAATCACGGACCCATACTAAACAAAAAGGTGACATTCTTTGTTCAAAGGAACATATAGAATTGTTGAAAATCAAGACAATCAAGCAAGGAATTATTCTCAAGAGTAAACAAACACAAACATTACATCATGTAAAGTACTGGAGCAAGGCTCAACAGTTTTATGATCATTGTTCTTGAAAAGGCAAAAAGAATATAACAACAACTACTTTCTCAAGACACAAAGGCTTCTTGAGATTTACGAGCATCCTTCAATAATACATGAAGGATGCTAGAGGTGTAAATTAGGTTGTGCCAGCACGAGCACAGCCCAGCCCAGCACGTTAAAATCTGATCCCAGCCCAGCCCAGCACGTGATTTAGCCCAGCATGGCCCAACACGTTAGTTTCGTGAGCTGTGCTGGGTTAGCCTAATCGGCACATTAGCACAGCACAGCACGCGGCACGGATAAGCACGTGGCCCAGCCCAGCACAACACGTTAAGAAAGCACGTCATAGCATGCACAAGTATACCATATAACAAGGCATAATACATCACATTTTGTGTATATATCACAAAAGAGTCACTATTCTCGCTAGTTTTTTACGTTTTATGTTGGCTTATTTTTATAACAACGCATATAATACCTAAGTATTTGGAAAATATATTTCAATATCGTTGTTATAATGCTGTTACCTATATTTGACTAGAATATTAATTTATATGGCAGTGATCCAATTTTATATTTGATGTGCTATTTCTTTTTATGAATAAACTTGTTAATTTTACTTGAAATAATTTCAAATGATATGTTAACTATTTAAATTCTTGTGATAATGTCCGACTTAATGTATACATTAAGTGATTTCAAATTGTTTATAGCACGTGTGCCAGCACGGCACATCACAGCACGTTTATTCGTGTGTTGTGCTCGTGGGCTGTGTTGTGCCTAGCTTTTTACTAGTAAAGCACATCATGGCACAACACGTTTAAATCGTTGGCACAACACAGCACGACACATGGCACGTGAAACACGCGATTTCGTGTGCCGGGTTGTGCCGGGCCAGCACGTTTTACACCTCTAAAGGATGCTACAATGAGTAGTCATGTTGTTTTTTGATGAGCATTTTGCTCATCAGGAATATCGACTTCTTCTCTCTTTCCTTTATAAAGATTTTCAGAAAAATCATTAAGATTAGTTGAATGAGATTTAACCAGAGGGGAACAAGGAATACCTGGTCCTGCTGTTTTCCTTTCCTTTTTGATGCTCCCTTTGAGTCTGTTTATGCTAATCTTGAGCTCCGAGACTCGATTATTGATTTGAATGAATTCTGGAGTAGACATCTCTGGTTCAAAGTCTTTTTCTGGGAGAGGAGGGAGATTTTACTTTTCTTTCTTTCTCCCATGCCTTTTTCTCCTTCTACAATTGTAGGCATTTTTTGTCTCAAAATCACAATCTAGGAATGACTCATTACAACATTTCACTTGATTGCAGACATTGCCTTTCACTCCAGCAATATGAGAAATAGGTTTAATTACTTCTTTAGATATCCATGCAAGAATGTTGTGGAGTTTTTCATTCCTCAGTCGAAATCGACCTCTTCGTTCAAGATGCCCTTTATTTCCGCAATAATAACAGTTAAAGGAATTGTTCTTGACTGTTCTCATGCAAGTTAATTTTGAAGGAGTACAATCATTGTCCCTAAGACCGTCGGCTGCTTCAAAGGTTTTTCGACATGAAGAGTTTTCATTAGCATGGACAAAATTAATCTTACCAGTACTTGGAGCATCTATTCCCTTATAGCCCATACCACGTGTATCACGATGTTCTTTACATGCTCCAAGCATAAAAGATAATTTTGTAGAGCTAGAATTGAATCTTTTCATATTCTCTTCCAGTGATTTTACCTTATAAGAGCAGCAGCGAGATTAATCTCCAAAGATTTTTCTTTGGCGAGGAGACTGAGTTCTCTGTCATTATTTTTTTTTTATTGAGAGCCATATCTTGTTTCAGATTCCGCAAGTCTTTCTTTCAACACAAAGATATTTTGAAGGAGTTTGTCACACTCAGACCTTTTTGAGCGTAAGTCTTCTTCTCGATCTTTAACGGTAGATTGTAAGAGTTTATATCCACAATCATAACCTTTAAAGAGTTTTCTCATCTTTATGTTTTCTTGACAGAGGGGTGTCAAATATTTTCTTAAGCAAGTTGTTGACTTATTTTCTTTCAAATCATGGTCAAACAACTTGATATATTAAGAGACTTCCTCATCAACAGTTTGTCCTTCTTATGAATCACTCTCGTCTGAAAGATCATCCAACTGTTCATCTACACACTTTTCCTAGTTGAATTCAGATTCAGACACAGAGGCAGAAACAGGAGATTTCTTAGATGTCTCAGGATTTCGAAATATCTCAGGGGAACTCTGATCTGGTGTTGCGTTATCAAAGAGATTACTGTCCATAGAGTTAGATCGCTACAAACACAGACTTATAAGGTATTTAAATGTGTTTGCCTGCTCTGATACCAATTGAAAAAGTGGGTGTACAACAGCCTCACCCAATAATTCGCTTAGCAATCTGTATGGACTAACTCCAATATACTTTTAAGAGAATCAACTAGACAATCAGACTCAATCTTAATAAAAATTATATCAAATAGTTATATGTCAATTTCTCGATTCAATACTTACTCAAGCAAATAAAAATCTGCGAGTCTAATTGAATACAAGAAAAATTAACTTGAACGGTACCAAAGACCAATGTTCAAGTATCAATCAATTTCAATCAACAACCAAAGGTCGGATTTCCAAATTGATTGATTCAACGCACAACCTGTGATATTTCAATTATATAACAGAATATAATGCGGAAAAGAAATAACACATACACCAGAAGTTTTGTTAACGAGGAAACCGCAAATGCAGAAAAACCCCGGGACCTAGTCCAGATTGAACACACACTGTATTAAGCCGCTACCTACACTAGCCTACTACAAACTAACTTCGGAATGGACTGTAGTTGAACCCCAATCAATCTCACACTTATACAAGGTACAGTTGCGCTCCTTACGTCTCTGATCCCAGCAGGATACTACGCACTTGATTCCTTTAGCTAATCTCACCCACAACTAAGAGTTGCTACGACCCAAAGTCGAAGACTTTAATAAACAAATCTGTATCACACAGAAAAGTATACATGAATAGATAAATCTGTCTCCCACAGAAATACCTACGAGTTTTGTTCCGTCTTTTGATAAATCAAGGTGAACAGGAACCAATTGATAACCCAGACTTATATTCCCGAGGAACAGCCTAGAATTATTAATCACCTCACAATAATCTTATTCGAATAGCGAAAAAAGATATTGCGGAATCACAAACGATGAGACAAAGGTGTTTGTGACAACTTTTCTATCTTGCCTATCGGAGAAATTAATCTCAATCCAATCTTACGATTGTACTCAATACGATAGAAAATTACAAGATCAGATCACTCATCTACAGAGAAAATTATTGGGCCTGGCTTCACAATCCCAATGAATTCTTCAAGTCGTTAACCTACAGGGTCTCGGTAGAAACCTAAGGTTAAAGGAGAATCGACTCTAGCTTATACAACTAGTATCACATAAGAGGTGTGGGGATTAGGTTTCCCAGTTGCTAGAGTTCTCCTTTATATAGTCTTCCAAATCAGGGTTTGCAATCTAAGTTACCTTGGTAACAAAACATTCAATATTCATCGTTAGATGAAAACCTGATTAGATTCAAGCTAATATCTTTCAACCGTTAGATCGAACTTAGCTTGTTATACACAAATGAAATGCACGTTCATTTAGGTTTGTGTAACTGTACCTAAACGTGTACACCTAGTTGGTTCAACAGTAGTTAACTAAGTGGTTAGCCATATGAGCACTTTCATATCAACCATATTCATCTTCACCATAACTAGTTCAAATGACTCAAAAGAACTAGTTAGAGGGTTGTTAAATTGCTTAGATCTCATAGAAGTATACAAGACACAATCGATGCAAAAATGATTTTGATTCACTCGAATCAATTCATAAACTTTATAGCCACAGTTTGCAAATATGCATTCCTTAGTTTATATAAGTATAAGTTCACGAATAAACCGTTTTTAGAAAATAACCTACTCAAGTATGCATACCGGTACACATACTTAAGTACCCGGATTAAGTTTGTTTTCAGTTCACAAACTCCAGCATAATTTCACGGGACGTGAACTTCCGACAGTACGCGGACTTTAGTTCCGGTTAACCTGAGCATCAAAGTACGCATACTTTGGTTCAAGGATTTTGGACTTACACAAGTATGAGTTCACATATAATGTTTATATGCATTCAAGGTTATATATTCTAAACTCTCATTTCAATCATTGAAACATTCTTAGAGGATGTTAATTAGAGGTTACTCACACACTATTATTCATCAAAGCGATTTTCAAGATATTGAAATAATCAACATGACTTTCGTCACTTGTAAAGATGAACTTGGCCAAAGCGAAAGCTTACCAACACATATTTCGAGAAATAGATAAGCGAGATAAACTCGGCTCGAAATAGCAAATGTGTATAATCGAAGTCTATATAGCAATACGACTTTTGTCTCAAGATAGGAGGTAGATTAGATAAAATTTTGAGTGATAGATAAGTTCAAGTCTCCACATACCTTTTAGTCGATGAAGTTCCACCAGTTCCTTGAGTAGTTCTTCGTCTTTGTATGATGATCGCCGTGGAGTCTAGAGCTCAAAAACACTTTCTATCCTAGTCCGAGACTTAGCTATAAGTAGACTAGAAATCAAGACTTATAGTTTTGGCAACTAAACTTGACAAACAAGCTTGAGATAGCAACGCTTGAGAGTTCGACCGAGCAGTGCTCTAACAGGTAGGATTTATCAAAGGATCATAAGGGTTCCGATTGAAACTCATGTGTGAAAAAGTCACAATATGTTGAATCATTTTTGGTTTAGCATAAAAGCATATGTGTTTCGGGTTTTCAACTTTTGTTATGCATTAGTTTAAACCGATTCAACCTTTCTCTGGTAAAGGTTGCTTTTGTTGTTGTTCTTTTGTCTTGCGAGAGGATGACAACACAATGTGGGAGAGTTCTGACTTGAACTTGCGCTTAATGACTTATCTTTAAGGGGAGAAGAGGATGCGGAACTTGAGGTAAAGAATTTATTAGTTAATCGTTTTGCTGTTTAAGAAAAGCCTGATTTTATTTCATATATTTTGCTTTTGCTTAACAAAATTTCGGTACAATTGATATTTATTCCATTATGTATGTGTGTGATTCAACTGTTTCTGGTTAAGAAAAACTATTGTTATCTTTCTTTTATTGTTTGGTATCAATTGTTTAGGCTTAACGAAATTACGGTGCAATTGCGGTTCTATAATGTCTATATTTATTTCAATTGCTTCCGGTTAAGATAAATAATTATGCAAGTTGATTTATTTGATTTGTATGAATTGTTTATGGATTAACAAAAGTTTTCGGGATCATTTGTTTAGTCCAATTCGATTCCAGATAAGAGAAACTAAGTTAATTATGATCTTAGTTTGACTTATCGAAGTATAGGATTCGGTTATTCAAGTCTAATCGAATGCCTTAACAAGAAATACTAGTTAACTAACCTAGTACTTGTCTTGTTTAAAGTGAAAGGTCTAAGTTATTGTTCGAATAATTAGAACCTGATGAGAAAAATAAAGTTAATTCTGATCTTTATTTTGGTCTTATCAAACAATCGATTGTATTTGTGCAATCGGTTTAGAAAAAGAACTAAGGTGCTTAGTCAATTTATGATTTGCTAAACTATTAGGAAAAATTTCTTCGGGCAATTGTTTCCTTGGTAACATATCAAAACAAAATTACTTTGTAGTTTCGGTTTTGATATTGGTTATCTAGAATGGTGTGTGGAACCCTCGTGCTTAACTCTTACAGGTTGCAAGTCTTTTAAGATTTGTAAGATCCTTTCGGTTTGACCTTTATTTGCTCGTACCTCTGTCATTTTGCGACAAAAAGGGGGAGAAATATATGGAGTAAACAAGTGATTTGGTATTACTAAGGAAAGGACAAGGGTGCTTAAACGTTGTTTATGGGTGAAAACTATTTCTGCTGGTTTTGGTAATTTGGGGTGTGTGGATGAGAAATGAATCTAAACCCTAAACAAATGCACTGCACGGGAGTGCTTGTGATTCGAGAAATCAATCTGTACAACTCTGTCCTAAACCAAGAAATGGCCATTCCAGACTTGCTTCGGTCACAAAGTGAAGGAGATGGGGTTGATCTTAGGTAGGGAAGCGAAGAAGGTGTTGAGATTGTGGAGGTGTTGGCTGTTTTATGACTTGTATCGTAAAGTCGAAATGGCTTGCGAGGATGTAAGCTATCGGTTCACAGTGTTTGAATATGATTGTATCAACACTTGGTTTTCTGTCTTGTCTTTGTGTGTCTTGTGGAAATAGGGAGGAGAACCTATTTATACAAGTCATAAAGCACAAACCTCGTCTCTCATAGGAAGTGGAGTGATGGAGTAGTGGAGTCGTCTGTTAGTGTCACACGATCGGTCTTGCCCACTTCTCCTATCATCACTAACCGTCCATGTCTTCCTGACACGTTCTTGTGATGGCGCGTTGCGAGCTGCATGCTGTAAACCGCCAGACCAATACCCTAGTAAGTATCCCCCAGTTTGTGACATGCCGATGTCTCGATTGTGTGGATCGTGGGACCCACAGAAGGTAGCATACGGTGCTAGGTTTAAATAACTAAGTTATTTGGGAAACCGATATTTATGAAATATCGCGTGTATTCTATGCATGTAATGCATTGAATATATTCAGCATGTATGAAACATCGCTGTTTTAAGCTTCACGGAGTAAGTCACGATCAAGCGTCTTAAAACAACATCATGTCCAACCATATTCGAGTGATTGTTTGGAGGCTGCATGGGCGAGCCATACTTTGGCCGATCACTCTATGTGGAAGAGTGGCGGACGGTGATCATGGGGATGCCTCATTGGTCGTTTAACTCCTAACCAGGGCTTCTTAACCAAGCGGGTAGAGTTGGACGGACGAGATGATCTATGACGCTCATCTGCGACCGTTGATGAAGTTTCAGGGTTTTGAAGAGGTGTGCAAGCATCACTCTTCAGCTTGGTCGAATCCAAGCATGTGAGACGTTTTTGACAGGACCGACCGGGCATGCGTGTAGACGGCTTGCCGGTGCACACGTCCGTACCTCACTGTCCCATGAAAGTGTGATCTAAACCACTCAATTTGTCCGGCAAAGAGGAGCAGCTGAGATTGATTTGCTACAGAAATCCCATGCCGCAAAGGAGTTGAAGACCGCACGTCATGCCTATTTCGGGCGCGCGTTTCGAGATGTCCAGCCATGGTTGGCCTTGGTCGATCAGTCAGGCGTGTAGATGGGCCCACGGTAATCGTGTTGACATGCTCGGGACCCTTTGAATCTAAATCTACACCCTCCATCTATGCTTGCGAAGATAGACGCTCGTGATTGATTAGCGACACATGTAATATGCCGCAAACACTAATTAGGGTTTTGGATCGGTCGTGTGTACACGACTTCAGCCTAACGGTTTGGAAGGCTATGCTTCTCCTTTTGGGAGGCCGACCATGTGGGGCCCATATTGGATCGGTGGTGAACAAGGTGATACCTGACTGACGGTCCTAGGCCTGATCTAATCCATCCAAACATGCTGGTGAAGTTGGATGGTCGTGATCAATTTGAGTCCTTAGTGGAATTTCCTGCGACCCTTTAAGCATTACGCCGACCATACTTTGGGCAAACGCACGTTGCTCTATGGCTAGGTCAGGAGATGGTCGACCAGCAGGTAGAGAGGGGGCCGAGTGTGCGGGACAAGCTTGTCCGACCGGTCATGGGATAATCCACGTCGTCCAATCATGCCGGTGAAGTTGGACGACCGTGGCTGGTTTTGAGACTGCCGTTGGCGGTCTTGTGCGCACAAGCTTTTCCAAGATGCTCCACACCAGTCCAACCATCCTACTTTAGGCTGGTGTTCGGTGGTTATTTTGGAGGCATGTTATGTATTCGACCGACCAGGGCATAAACGGGTTCGCTGGTGGTCATTAAGGTGGTAGCATGCTCCTGCTGAGGATCGTCTAGACTGGTTAAATCATGCGGCCAACTTGCCTGGTCGTGATTGTTTCTGAGACTGATATGGACAGTCCAGATTCAAATATGCTCAATCGGGATAGTATAACACACCGAGAGATGTATGCTCAATCGGTCTAGTATAACACACCGAGAGATGCAGCACGGCTGACGGGTATTTTGCATGCCTCACTATTAACACTTGGAGATTCGTGTTACTCTCTGAGAGCAACACTTCGTCATGCCGCATTAATAATGAGAGTTGTAGGGGCAGAACAGGAAATACAAGGCTAGTCATGCATTAATTAATAATGCAATAAAATTGTGGTATATGGGATTGTTTCCACATGCTCCAACCGGGATGAATTTTGTGTATTTAATTCACAGAATACTGGGATTGTTGCCACATTCTCCATTCTAGGTGAATTAGTAAAGTGAAGAAGTATTCATCACTTATCAGTGGATTTATCCTTTGCAGGATGGCAGCGCATAAATTTGGTTTTACAATTTTAGCCCTAAACTAAAATCCACCATCAACATTAAGTCCCCTGCCTAGCTCATAATGGTTAAACTATTGTGGGGTAGGCATTAGATGGTGACAAATAAAGATAAAATTTTTGAGACAAAGTTAGATGTTACCAGGACATACGGGTCGTCCTGTCCTTGGATCATGTCACGTTCAAGATGCGTCCAGGCGAGTGTTCCCCTAGCATGATGTCGGTCTTGTCTACTTCGATGGACCTTTGCTATGCCTACTTCGGTCGAGAGCCTGCTTCGTTCGTGGGGCTACTGTGCCTGCTTCGCTCGATCGTGGACTCATCATGCGCCTGCTTGATCGAACATGGGCTTGTTGTGCCTGCTTCGTTCATGGGGATACTGCGCCTGCTTCGCTCGATCGTGGGACTAATCATGCGCTTGCTTGATCGAACATGGGCTTGTTGTACCTGCTTTGCCCGTACGGTTGATGTGCTTGCTCGAGTGTTATCCTTGCTACTTCGACCAAACACCGACCCTGCTATCTTGACCATACACTGGCCTTGCTGCCTTGACCAAACACCGACCTTGCAGCCTGTTTTGCTTCGCTCGAACGTGGGACCCACATCGTGCTTGCTTTGCTCAAAAATTAACCTTTGGGCTCAAATGTGAATGTGGGTCCTGCAGAGAGCGTCGAAGCAGCTTCTGGAGCAAGCAGGTCCCGGAGAGCGTTGAAGCGCCCACGGAGTGTACGTATAAGTGGGTCCCGGAAATAACGTTGAAGTGTTGAAGCGACTTCTTCTGGAGAGAGCTGAAAAGCCTTCTTATGGAGAGAGAGCATTGAAACGTCTTCCGCTGGAGGGAGCGTTGAAATGGCTTCTTCTTCTATTTGGTTTCACCTTGCTAATTACATGCTTTTTGATTGACCATCTATCTTGTGCTGAAGAACTTCTTGACTGACGGCGAAGGAATTTCATAATGAGCCTCAGTCCCCAAGCGTGGTCTACGTGTCTCTATCTTGTATGCCCGATGGGTCTTTTGTACGTAGTGGTCGTTGATATGGTGAAGCTCTGGATGGTATCAATCGACGAGCAACAACGGTTCATGGCAGCATATGTGATCAGAAGAGACTGGCAGGGAGAGGCGTGGTGGCAACTTGCACGAACTTGGCACCCTTCATACAATGGTAGAGATTGTCTCATTATTAGAGGGAGAAGTTAGAACCGATGGCTTTCTTGATGTTTCTTCATGGAATAGAGAAGAGGAAGACAGTCCCCTGCCCACGAGTATCCACTGAGCTTTCGACTTGATATATGTTGTCACGCTGGGTTCATGAGGCCGTCTTTACGCCTGCGTTGCGCTTCATAGACGTCCATGAATATCATCGGCCTTTGACAATACATATGCACTCTTGAGTATATCCCCGTATTTGGACATCTTGGAATGATAGCGTTGCATCTATCTAAATTCACCATCTTTGAGATGGGCAATGTTAAGCGTCATACTCCTTTGCCATTATCATCTTTGGATAGTGTCTTTGAGGGGTAGGGAAGTTCCTTCATGCGAATGACTTAACTAATGATGAAGCTCTTGACATGGAGAATCTGTATGTACCTCTTAAGACCCAGGTGCAATCTCCTTTGGTAACGCAACTACTTCTTCTACGGGAGACGAAATTCTGAAAGCGTCTCTCATTGATGTTGCTGCCGTCGAGCCAGACATGGAATATCTTGGACGTTGTTTCATCATTGTGGCAGTCGTGCATGCGGTACTAGAGTTGGAGTTGACGCGCATGATGTTGTATCTCGGTGGTTTTCCTCCTACAGGAAACTGCTTACAAAAGGCTGAAGGTTGTATTGCCCGTTGGTGAAATATATGCTTCCACTAACATCGTGAGGCTCTTCACTACTGGTAGGCTTGCTGTTTATAGCAGGGCAGGTGCTGTCGCAACTGAGCGTTTAGCAGCTTCACGGAGTTCAAAGGATGTCTAAAAGCGCTGGTTTTTTTTAACAAAGCATGATTGACAGGTACCGCCCTATTGATGCGCAATTACACCTTGAGGTTTCGGCTCCAGTAGATCTGAAGATATCTCGGGCCCGCTCTCGTCCGGGCTGACATAATAGGTGAACCCTTTGTGATGATTTGAAGATCACAATATTCATTGAATCTTCGGAAACTCTTCCAGCTGTAGTGCGGTCCAGACGAAACTTGCTCCTTTCTTCAGCAAGGGAGTGAATGAAGCAACAATCTAGGCTAGACCAGGTATGAAACATCGAATGTAGTTCACCTTGACCATGAAGCTTTGGATCTCCTTCACGGTTCCCGGCAGCGACATTGTGAGGATAACTTAAGTCGTGGATTTGATTGCATCATGCTCATACATCCTTATCTGGTTGTAGCCGCTACATCCATCCATAGAGGATAACATGCCGTGTCCACTGGTAGCATCTACCAACATGTCGATGTTAGGTAGAAGAAAATCATCTTTGGGGCAGTATTCGTTCAAGTCTTTGGAATCCATGCAACACCTGATCTCATGCCTAAATTGCCTCGGAGATTGTTTGACCGGCTTGGATCGGAGATTGTATGAATGCTTACACAAGGTCGAGCTGATGGAGATAGGCCTAGGAGATTCCTCATCGTCGAGCTCATCAGTTGTGGAGTTGGTGCCATCTTGCAGCTGTCGTGGAGCGTCTAGCACTTCTTCTTGTGGCTCGTCGTTGTAGTTGCGTTCCGTTGGGCGGAGAGACTGGGTAACAGTCTCCCCTGCTAATTGCTAACAGCGGCGTCGGTATACGGTCTTCCCTTTATGGTCAAGGCTTGCCACAAAAGTTCGCTCCCTCTTAGCGTGAGTGTGGGTTGCGGCTTCACTGGATGAAGAACAATGCCTTGTCAGCAAAGATGCATCGTGGGGCTTAGCCCTCAATGATGCAAGTCGGTCCTCCTCCTGAATTGACGTCCACATGGGGAGTGGGATGCAATGAACTTTGTCCGATCCTTCCTGCGGAGCTTCTCTTGGTTGAAACAATTCCACTCCACATATCGGTGCATAGGGAGATAACGATGCAGGGATACGAACGACTTCTTTATTCAGCATAGTCTTCATGCACTGGTGATATGTCGAAGGGAAAATCCTACTGTCATAAAGCCACGGTCTCCCCAATATCATGTGGTAGTCTGGATCTTTTTCTATGACTTCGAATTTCACCTTTGACTGGACTGGCCATACAAATAAATTCAGGTTGACATACCCGTATGTGTTGGTTTGGTTTCCCTCGAAGTCTGTCATTGTAGTAGGCTTCCAATCTTGCCTGGGCGAACCTTGGCTGTGCTGAGAGTCTTAAGAGTAATCACATTCGGAGACGCTCTTGTGTCGATAAAGGCCTATTGAACTCTGAATCGTTGATGCGTGTGGTAACATGTAGGGACGGTTGTAACCTTCCTCTGGTTGATTGCAGCAAACGTCTCCGCCCCCTGATTCTTCAAGAGGTGTAAAAGTTCGCATAAAATTTCCACTAGAGAAGCCGCTTCCTGATCCACCGGCCTCTGGTTCATAGTGAAACTATTAACTTGAGGAGGATCGTTGTGAGGATCAGTCCCCAGTGTAGGAGTCCCCATGACAGGATTCGCTCATAGATGTCATCTTGATGAGGAGATATAGTATGCCGTCTATCGCTTCTTTGATCAGGTCCATGTAGGCCCGCGCCGTTGAAGTACCTGCTCCGGGTGCGTTGAATGCGTTCCTTGTTGGCTCCAGGGGCTGTCGTGGCTCTTGTGGCAATCGATCAGTTAATGTCTTAAGAAAAGTGAGTACCTCTTTCTGAGTTGTAGCCATGTACGTTTTTGACCTTGCGAGAACTTCTTGTCTCTCCATCAAATCCACCATAGTAATAGGGGGTTTTCCTCCTCTGGCTCTAGAGATAGGAGGCGTCACACCTAATAGAATATCTCCTCCTGCTCCGCTGGTGCTGGTGGTAGTTTGGGCTGTCACACCTAGACGTAATTCCACAAGATACTTTGATTTCATTGACAGGCTGCACGGTAACACCTCCAATCGGGATATCAACGCCAAGAGTGTTGTCGGCGCTGGTTCCGTCGGGATTGGTTGCTGATCCAGACCTAAGATCCACCATTTTTGAAATCAGAAAAATTGAATTGGTATTGAAGAAATTGACTTCACAACCGAGAGATTAATCTCCCACTGTAGGATCAGAATATCGCGACATCAATACTTCGCGAGATTAATAAATGACGACATTGCAAGGGAGTCGCAGGGAAGTAAAATAGATGATGCAATGAATGACGACAACCAAAACATGAGAAGATATGAAGATTCAGCGAAATTTAGGAGTGTCGCGAGAATTGATACATGTACACTTGCGATATTTCGCAAGACATTCCCGAAAATAAAGGACAGCTTAGCTGTCATCCACTGAGTACTACCCTATATAAAGGGTTGAGTAAATACATTGTAGGGGGTTTTTTTTTTGAATTGTTAAGCAAGTCTTTGGGAGAGAGAAAGTTTTAGAGTGATTGTAATTCTATTATTCATTTCTATTTCATATTGTAAAGATTCAAGTATTCAATCAATAGAAATCATAATCATTCATCTTAAAATGACTTAATTGTGTTTATTCTAGTGAGGGGTGTAGTGTAGGATTTCCTGCAACTACATAATGGCGCTAGAAACAGGGAATGAGTAGAGATCAACCTTGTGAATTGAAAGAATCAGGAGTAACAAGAAAGAAATTTCGTCTAATTTTCAAACAACTTACTGAAATTGAGAAATGGCTAGAAGAAGGAATGCATCAGAACAACCAACAACTGTTAGAAGAAGCAGGAGATTAGCTGGAGAAAAGAGAAATGAAGTAGGTGAACCATCAAGAATAAACGCAAGAGATAGAGAAGAAGGCCAGATTCAACCACCAATTCAACCAGCACCGAATAGAGTAATAGATTATGATAGGGTGAGTGTGCATACATGGAGATCAGATTCTATGGAAGAGAGAGAAGAAGTGCAACAATTGATAAATAATGGACAAGAGGAGAGAAATCGAGAAGAGATGGGAGAAACAATTCGTGGAAATGAAGAAATCGCAGCATTAGAAGCTTTGAGGCAAACAATACATGAAGAAAGGCGGTTAGAAGCGGAAGAACGTGCAAATTTAACAAGGCAAAACCATGAGTTAAGAATGGAAAATATGAGGTTGCAGAATAGAAGGTCGAGAAGTAATACCAGGTCAAGATCAGGATCGATTCGAGATGATATAAGGAGAGCATTACCTGTAGAAAATGTTAATGAAGAAAATCTAGGAAGAGAGCCAAATCTCGGTGAAGGATGCTGCGAAAGAAGGGAAGTGGTGTGTATTCCACGTCATGAGATTTTACAGAATGGCCAAAATGACGGAAATCAAGAAAATAGCGTGAGAATAGTCCAATTGGTGAAGAAAATCGGGGAAGAAGGAAGAAGAATACTCAGCATAGGAGAGAAACACGGAGGAAACAAAAGGAGATTGAAGATGACATCTAAAAGCATTATATTGAACAAGCGCGTCTAGCTTGCGAAAGGGAAAGATTAAGAGTAGAAATGGAAGAACGGGAATTGGAGGAAGCAATTCGGCAGAACAATCATGACAATCGAGAAAGAAGGCGCGAGAAAAATCGCAACAATGGAAATATCAATGAAGAATATGAAAGAATACAAAGGAGAACTGATAGACAACCAAGAAGAGAAAATGATAGATATAATGGTGTGCGAATTCATGAATGAGATGAGGGAGAAAGTCGCAGAGAAAGAAGAGAAGAAAATGCTGAACAAGAAAATCAAAGTAGACATGAACGCAGAAGGAGAGAGGCAGAGCTAAAAAGACCAATAAATTCGAATCCTGATGTAAATGAACAAATCTTAAGAGAGTTGGCAGAGATGAGAGGAATGTTGAACAATAGAAGGGGAGGAGGAAGAAGACAATTGGATGAGGCCATCGAAGAAGCTGCGAAAACCCCCTTTACACTAGAGGTGCGATTAGGAGGAATACCCCAAAGTGCAATTTACCCGCATTAACCAGCATTTTTGATGGAACGACTTGCGCAATATAACACATCAAAGCGTATGTGAGATGTATGCTACAATGGGAAAATCATGACGCCATATTGTGCAAATATTTTGCATCAAGTTTAACAGGACAAGCACTGAAATGGTTTGAGGGTTTACCAAGAAACACAATCACGTCATTCAACCATTTACAAGCTATATTCTTAGGGGCATATATAAGTAACAACTCCTCGCGGCCAGGAATTGAAGATGTATTTGGGCTGAAACAAAGAGTTGGCGAAAGTTTGAGACACTTAACTGTGAGGTGGAAGACAATGTGTAGCGAAATGGCTGGACGAGTAGATGAAAGATATCTTATTCTATCATTCATAAACGCTATGTTCGCAACCAACTTGTTATATATCCAAATTTTTAGAGTCAAAAATACAATCACAATGACTGAGTTGCGAGAACTTCAGGAGGAATATATTGCTCTAGAGGAAAGGCAAAATGAGATGGAATCATACCCAGTTGCGAATACAAATTCAAATGCTGCGAATGCAAGCTTATTACCCAAATTGATAAATACAGTAGCGAGCACTTCGCAAGGGCAACAAGAAAGGATAATAGATGATGGACAACCAAAGATAGTAGCTATGGGAAGCCGTGATCAGGAAGAATTTGAAAGAGAAAGGAACTACTACAACCGTGGCGGCAATAACAAAATTCAAAGACTTGATCATCCACAAGAAACTTATAGAGGTCGAAGGCAGAATTATCATGAAGGGCAGCGAAGTCACAGAGTAGTATGGGAGGAAATCAAAATTCCACCACTAAATACTAGTGTGGAAAAAATATGGGAAGCTATACTCTTGATGGAAAACATACCTGCACCATGGAACATGGGGAATGAGCCACCACCAAGTGATAGAAGTCACGAGTTACATTCTTACCACCGCTTTCATGGACACCTAACAAATGACTGCAGAAATATAAAAAGAATCATCCTCAGAATGATTGACCAAGGAAAGCTGAATCATTTTCTAAAAAGTGAAGAGAAGGTTCAACCGTTACCACCACCGCCAGAAATGCATAGGACAAACTCAGCAAAGGGGAAAGAAACATTCGTATAGAAGTTGGAACGAAAGCTAAAAATTTGTTTTGCAATTTTATTGTACATTCATACCGAACAATTGAAGATTTTCATGATAATGTTCTCAGTAGGGTTTTTGCGAGGGATGCCGATAATAGAGAAGTGATGAACATCGCGAAGACATCGCAGTTAAAAGAATGGCAAATGCAGATTATTTCTTTCACTACGGAAGAGATTCCTGAAGGCAGAGAGACGCATGATAGCCCATTGGTCGTAAAATTGGAAATTAATCCAAAACCTGTAGATGGCGAAGATGATGAAGCAGAAAATTCTGGGCGATCAATAGAATCTTAATTGATACAGGGAGCTCAGTAAACATTCTTTTTTACCATACTTACAAGACTATGGGTGGGAAGGATGAAGAGTTGATACCTTCGACGTATAAAATATATGGTTTCAATGGCACAACGAATAAGCCTAAAGGAGAAGTTCATATGAGAATACCCTTGCAAGGATTATCAACTGAAATTTTGTTCTGTGTAGTCGATGTGGAGTCCCCTTATAATGCATTGATCGGAAGGCCATGGTTGCATGAAATTCAGGTGTAGCGTCGACTTATCATCAGTGTATAAAGTTTCCTCATCCAGCGGTGTTGGAGTTATAAAGGGAGGCTGGATGGAAGGACAAAAATGCTATGAGATTGATGTGGAGAGTTGCGAGGAAAGAGCTGCAAAAAGAAAGGGCTGGAAGCAAAATATAAAAGATGAACAAAGAAGAGAAAGGTTGATGGTGGATACTCTAGATACAAGAGGTGAAGATACATTGCGAAGCAAGTGCATGAAAACAGTTGAAAATTATGATGGAAAGGAATCATTAAGAGGTTTGAATGATGCGAAGCGAGAGCAAAGCAGGAGCAAAAGTGTAAGAAATAAATAATCATTATTATCAAAATCAATGACAAAGGCACATCAAGAGTAAGAGGAAGAAACAATAATTGAAGAAGAAATACGCGAGAATCTCGCCATCAAGAATGTATGAAAATTTGATTGAAGAATTGAAAACCAAAAATGAATAAACAATGCAAGATTGTGCGATAGCTTCGCAAACAAAATAACAAGAAAAAAACAAAAATGAATGATAGAATGAATTAACAAAAATGAAAGAGTGAGTGAATGGGACGAACCTTTATGGCGTACACCCTAGTTCACGAATGATATTTCGTAAGAGGCAAATGTAAGACCTAAAGTCGTCATATAAGGGGTATCTCTTGACATGGCTCGGGGAAAAGGTTACACCGCTCCCGGAACCTGAGTCATGGAGATTTGGGGCCCATGAAAGCCTATCCGGGAGAGATACCTTGGATTTCCAACTATATATATAAGGTTATACCCTGGTTGGACGCCCGAGGGTATCTTCCAAGGAGTCAGTGTATGCTCAAGGCGCCGGGGTACACGGTTGAGCCAAGAGTGTCTGGGGCATTTGAAGTTTCTCGGCCATTCTTGGCAAGTCTTGGCACATGCTGCACTCGGCCCGAAGAAAACTCCACTTAGGGTGCAGTCTCGTAACCATAAACCCTATAGGTATAAGGGATAAGAGGCTGCGAAAACAACTGGTTGTTGTTAACACTGGATGGGAGGAGCTAGTCTTGTATGGCCGATGTACGCCTCCTTGAAGGGGCAACCAGGGAGATGATAAGGGCGGCACCCTCCATTAGGGAGATGATAAGTGTCACAAGACGGCAGTGTCATGGGTCTTTATATTCGCAAGAACATTTAGGCCTGTCATATTGTCGCAAATGAAATATCCTGCAGAGGCAAAAATACTAAAGAAATGATAAGACAAGATCAATGGGTCATTACATGAAAGTGTAAGGACGTCCTGCGATCTTGTCGCAAGACATCAATGTCATGGGATTTTATGTTCGCAAGAATATTTAGACCTGTCATATTGATGCAAAATGAGGGGTGGCAAAATAAGACCTTTAACTAGGAAAGCAAAATAAAACCACACAAAAACAATGATAAGGCAAGATCAATGGGTTAATACATGAAAATGTAAAGACACCCTGCGATCTTGTCGCAATAGTGAATTTCAGCATTAATGAAGATAATAGAATAGCAATCATTAAATACCAAAAATTATACTTATTGAAAGAAAGAAGAGTAACTTTCTCAAATAAAAATTATACGAGTACATACATCAAAAAAGATGATTGAAGTACATAAAGAAACAATAGCACGAAAAGGAAGATTACAAGAGAAAATCATCTCTCAAATAGTAGCTTTTTCACCAGAAGGAGATGCTGGGTTTTCTTCGGCAACTTTATCTATATTTTCGCTAATTAATATATTTCCAGCAGATTCTTCTTCATTTGCGACATCAT
This sequence comes from Papaver armeniacum, assembly GCA_023531295.1. Lineage (NCBI taxonomy): Eukaryota > Viridiplantae > Streptophyta > Magnoliopsida > Ranunculales > Papaveraceae > Papaver > Papaver armeniacum. Next base: position 109,620 of record JAJJWW010007574.1, read on the forward strand.
CGTTGACAGTTTTATTGGGAGAGACAGTTTCTTCATTTTCGAGTTCTTCGCCAGTATTATAATCAAAATCGCTATCAGGAGAATTAGGAATTTCATCATCACTTACTTCCAGAGGTTCAACAGACACAGGATCAAGAGATTTAGATAGTAAAACATTATTCACAAGAACTTCGGCTCTAAGATGAAATTGACGAAGGAGTGCTTTCTGTTGATTTTTACTCTCTATATCTTTACAGTCACGCATATAGTCGAATTTTCTTTCTGCCCTATCGCGAGAACGTGCAAGAGAAGCAGTGAGTATTCCATTCTCTTTGCGAATTTTTGAGTAATCAGATTTCAAAGCAGTAATGGAGGAGTGAAGTTTTTTCTCAGTTTCTGCAAAACAAAAAATAAAAGAATTATACAAACAAAAAATATGAAGGCTTGATAAAGAAAGAATAGATGAGGCAGTCAACTTCTATGACTACCTTCCTTCTGCGAGGAAAGATGTTGGATTAGAGCTGAACAACTATTCTCCAAATGATCCATGGCATTGTCAAAATTATCTCCAATTAAACCTTTCAGACGAGATCGCCAACTTTTTTCGTTGGAAATAAGTAAAGCATTTTCTTTTGTAAGGGAAAAGTTGGACTTTTCTAGTTTGGGAACATTGATCCTTGAATTTGTTTGCTTTTACACTTAAGGTTATTCTACCCTGAATCAGTTTATCCTTCTCGGCAGTAACTTCTTCAAGTTGATTTCTCAGCGAGCAAAGAGATTTTTCTTGCTCTTTACATAATTTTTGACAAACATCATATTGTTGCGAGTAAATCGACACCTTGTTTAATAGAGTTCGCTTCTCTTGAGAAAGAGTTCCATTCTCATCTGATAAAGTTTCCAACTCCAAATTAGCTTTAGTCAAAGAATAAGAGAGGCGAGATAAGTCGTTACTTAATGAGTCTTGTTTCTGAGCTAAATCAGCATTTTCTTTAGAAAGATTATCTATATGATCAACAGAATATGTATGAAGATTATCTAATTGGTTATATTGCTCCATCCAAGCATCTCTATCAACTCGAACTTCTTCAGCAGTAGATTCCAACTGATATATCTCCATTTTTCGTTTCTGGTTTAAAGCTTGAAGGGCGAACAAGGACTTGAGTTTAAAAAAAAAAAAAAAAAAAAATGGACAGTACAGAGGCAAGAGTATACCTTTTAATTCTTCATTCTTCTTGCGAAGATTATCACGATCCAGCGAAATATTTTGAAGTTTTTGATTCTCAAGATGGAGAGTATTACATTTTGCAGTCATAGCTTGGAGATTATTCTTCAAAGTGTTAATTTCTTGTTCCAAGGATGTTTGCGAAACTCTATCAGGACCAAGGTGTTTGCTCAAAATCTCGCAAATATCAGGCTTGATAGGATCGACAGAAGTCTTCTTAGCATCGTTCACAATATCTGATAGGACTTTGAAGGCCACATCTATTCCTTCTAAATTTTCCTTAGTAAGAGGGATTTGCTCAGAAAAGGAAGTAACAGTGATAGAAGAAGGAAGAGATGAATCATCTTTTGTTAAAGGAATATCACGAGAAGAAGAAATCTCGGGAGGGTTAATGATTGGAGGAATGGTAGAGGCATTAACAATGGAAGAAGAAATAGGCTCATTCGCAATGGGACTGTTATGAGGGAGTTGATCTATGAGAAATTCAGGCATAGAAATGTTATCTTTGGGAGAAGTAGTAGGGATTTCTTGCGAAGATGTCGCAGTAGGAGTTGTAAGTTTGAATGTAGGAAAAGTGACAGAAGGCGCTACGGGTTTAGAATGGCGAGGCTTCTTGGGGGACTTATCAGCATTCTTGTCATCCTGCGAATTACAAGCTAAATAAGAAACAGAGGCAACAATATTGTTATTAAAAAATAAGTGTTTCTTAAATACCTTGTTACTCGCAGGCTTTCTTTTAGAAGCAGTGGATTTCGATTGCGAGCCCATGGAGATATTGGGGTTCACAATGGTGAACTTGGTGCTAGGTTTGTTCTTACTAAAACAAAAATGGCAGAGGAGTCGTTAAAAGAAGAACAGTATCGGAATAAAACGACTTCAATAAGAGAGATCAATCACAAAATAATCAAATTCAGCAAAATTAACAAACCTTGATGCCATAAAAACAGTAGCAGAAGAATAGTAGCAGGAAAACGATGAAGAAGATGATGAAGAAAAGCACAGAAAAAAGTTGCAGACGATGAAGAAGATGAAGTAAAAGAAAAGAAATGCTTTCACAAGGAATCCTCCTTTAAATAGACGAGAAAAGAGTAACCGGATAACATTAAATGTGCCGGTAAAAAGGGAAATTTTAGATACGTGTAAACAGTCATTCCTGAATTTACGGAACCTTGTCGGCAGAAAATTGATGGAAAATCAACGATTGCGGCATCTCAAAATATTGCTTCTCATGACATTCTCTCCTTCGCAGAGAAGACATGAGAAGAGGCAAGATGTAGGATCAGAATATCGCGACATCAATACTTCGCGAGATTAATAAATGACGACATTGCGAGGGAGTCGCAAGGAAGTAAAATAGATGATGCAATGAATGACGACAACCAAAACATGAGAAAGATATGAAGATTCAGCGAAATTTAGGAGTGTCGCGAGAATTGATACATGTACACTTGCGATATTTCGCAAGACATTCCCGAAAATAAAGGACAGCTTAGCTGTCATCCACTGTGTACTACCCTATATAAAGGGTTGAGTAAATCTGTTGTAGGGGGAGTTTTTTTTTGAATTGTTAAGCAAGTCTTTGGGAGAGAGAAAGTTTTAGAGTGATTGTAATTCTATTATTCATTTCTATTTCATATTGTAAAGATTCAAGTATTCAATCAATAGAAATCATAATCATTCATCTTAAAATGACTTAATTGTGTTTATTCTAGTGAGGGGTGTAGTGTAGGATTTCCTGCAACTACACCCACTATGGTCGCCAATTGTTTATGGGTTAACACTATTTTTGCCGGTTTTGGTAATTTGGGGTGTGTGGATGAGAAATGAATCTAAACCCTAAACAAATGCACTACTGCGGGGAGTGCTTGTGATTCGAGAAATCAATCTGCATACAACTCGGGACTAAACCAAGAAATGGCCGTTCGGACTTGCTTCGGTCACAAAGTGAAGGAGATGGGGTTGATCTAGGGAGGGAAGCTAAGAAGGTGTTGAGATTGTGGAGGTGTTGGCTGTTTTATGACTTGTATCGAGAAAAGCTGAGGCGGCTTGCGGGATGTAAGCTATCGGGTTGCAGTGTTTGAATACGATTGTATCAACACTTGGTTTTTGTCTTGTCTTTGTGTGTCTTGTGGAAATAGGGAGGAGAACCTATTTATACAAGTCATAAAGCTGAAACCTCATCTCTCGTAGGAAGTGGAGGAAGTGGAATGATGGAGTAGTGGAGTCGTGTGTTAGTGTCACACGATCAGTCTTGCCCACTTCTCCCATCATCACTAACCGTCCATGTCTTCCAGACACGTTCTTGTGATGGCGCATTGTGCGCTGCACGCTGTAAACCTCCAGACCAATACCCCAGTAAGTATCCCCCAGTTTGTGACATGCTAATGTTTCGATTGTGTGGATTGTGGGACCGACATAAGGTAGCATACGATGCTAGGTTTAAATAACTAAGTTATTTGGGAAACCGATATTTATGAAATATCGCGTGTATTCTATGCATGTAATGCATTGAATATATTCAACATGTATGAAACATCGCTGTTTTAAGGCTTAACGGTGTAAGTCACGATCAAGCGTCTTAAAACAGCATCATGTCCAACCATCTTCGAGTGATTGTTTGGAGGCTGCATGGGCGAGCCATACTTTGGCCGATCACTCTATGTGGAAGAGTGGCGGACGGTGATCATGGGGATGCCTCATTGGTCGCTTAACTCCTAACCAGGGCTTCTTAACCAAGCTGGTAGAGTTGGACGGACGAGATGATATGTGATGCTCATCTGCGACCGTTGATGAAGTTTTAGGGTTTTGAAGAGGTGCGCAAGCATCACTCTTCAGCTTGGTCGAATCCAATCATGGGAGACGTTTTTGACAAGACCGACCGGGCATGCGTGTAGGCGACTTGCCGGTGTACACGTCCGTACCTCACTGTCCCATGAAAGTGTGATCTAAACCACTCAATTTTTCCGGAAAAGAGGAGCGTCTGAGATTGATTTGCGACAGAAATCCCATGCCGCAAAGGAGTTGAAGACCGCACGTCATGCCTACTTCAGGCGCACGTTTCGATACGTCCAGCCATGGTTGGCCTTAGTCGATCAGTCAGGCGTGTAGATGGGCCCACGGTGATCATGTTGACATGCTCGGGACCTTTTGAATCTACATCTACACCCTCCATCTATGCTTGCGAAGATGAACGCTCGTGATCGATTAGCGACACATGTAATATGCCGCAAACCCTAATTAGGGTTTTGGATCGGTCGTGTGTACACGACTTCAGCCTAACGGTTTGGCAGGCTATGCTCCTCCTTTGGGGAGGCCGACCATGTGGGGCCCACATTGGGTCGGTGGTGAACATGGTGATACCTGGTGAAGGTCCTAGGCCCGATCTAATCCATCCAAAGATCTTTGGTGAAGTTGGATGGTCGTGATCAATTTGAGACCTTAGTGGAATTTCCTGTGACCCTTTAAGCATTACGCAGCCATACTTTGGGAAAACGCACGTTGCTCTATGGATAGGTCGGGAGATGGTCGACCGGGCAGGTAGAGAGGGGGCCCTCGGTGTGCGTGTGACAAGCTTGTCCGACCGGTCATTGGATAATCCACATTTGTCCAATCATGCCGGTGAAGTTGGACGACCGTGGCTGGTTTTGAGACTACCGTTGGCGGTCTTGTGCGCACAAGCTTTTCCAAGCTTCTCCACACCAGTCCAACCATCCTACTTTAGGCTGGTGTTCGGTGATTATTTGGGAGGCATGGTATGTATTCGACCGACCGGGGCATAAAACGGGCCATTGGTGGTCATTAAGGTGGTAGCTTGCTCGCCGAGGATCGTCTAGGTTTGGTTAAATCATGTAGCCAACTTGCCTCGGTCGTGATTGTTTCGAGACCGATATGGACAAAGTCTAGATTCAAATATGCTCAATCGGGCTAGTATAACACACCGAGAGATGTATGCTCAATCGGGCTAGTATAACACACCGAGAGATGTAGCCTGTATGGGTATTTCGTGCATGCCTCACTATTAACACTTGGAGATTCGTGTTACTCTGCTGAGAGCAACACTCAGTCGTCATGCCTCACTAATAATGAGAGTTCTGTGGGAACAACAGAGGAAATACAAGGCTTGTCATGCATTAATTAATAATGCTATAAATTCACAGGGTATATGGGATTGTTGCCACATGCTCCAACCTGGATGAATTTTGTATATTTAATTCACAGAATACTGAGATTGTTGCCACATGCTCCATTCTAGGTGAATTAGTAAAGTGAAGAAGTATTCATCACTTATCGGTGTCTTTATCCTTTGCAGGATGTCAGCGCATAAATTTGGTTTTATAATTTTAGCCCTAAACTAAAATCCACCATCAACAAACGTTATATTTAACGAAAGAGTAAAGCATAGACTAAGGGGGAGTAACATATCATATTGATACTTGTGGTTATCTTAAATACAAAGGGAATAACAAAGACGTGCGGATTGAAAATATACCTATCTTACCTTTAGGGGGAGTATTAGCTTTGTTATTATAATGTCAACATCGACAGTTGTGGATTGAATGTATACATGTTATTGTGCTGTTGAAACTTGGAATCAAGCGTATGTATAATGAATTCTTTTAATTTGTTTATCCATATGATGTAAGAGTTTTGTCACTAATATTGACAAAGGGGGAGATTGTTAGAGCATAGATCGGTTGAACCCACCAAGCGTTGGTATGTCAAGTTTGGTTGTCATATTTTAGTGAACCAAAACTCATTTAAAGAGTCGCTTGATTATTTACTAGAGTCAACTTCGTATAGGTTAGCTAGAAAGTTATTAGGATATGAGACATACAAGTATTACTCGAAGACTTGAAGAATGTGAAGAAGTAAAGAGCTACAACGACGACATCATCATTCCTCTTGAGGTTAATAATATTTGACTTGAACTATTTCATTCCTAACATATATTTCAAGTCGTGCTATATTGAAAACATAACTGAGAAGTTGTGAATGATTATACTCTAGTTAGACGTAGTATTAAGGAATTATAATACGAAGTATAACGCCCATCTTTTGAACTTCGTATGGAAGACATCGACATAATCGTATGAATTCTATTGTGATTATGTATGGGTATGGGTGAAGATTTCGTCCTAGGAAATAATGTTTTACATTCGTTTAAAGGAGGTAATTCATAAACTTGTTTTGTGAATCGAAAAGGAAATCGCTAGGATTATTGGTATTGTTATTCATTGCAAATCTTTGGATTACCAATATGTGTGTTTAGTATAACCGCTCATAACTTGTTTATGTTCTTGGTAAAACTAATCACAATGCATGACTTATGTATCGATATGAATTTTATTAGTGAAACCAATCTTAAGTAATCACCTGAGATGGTATGATCGATATTTGTAATTAGTGTGACCAATCCTAGTCATTGGGTAACCGATCCTAGTACTTGGTGTGACCGATCACAAGAAAATGTGTAATCGATCCTTGTAGTAGGTTAACAAGTCTTAGTAATTGGAGTAACCGATCCTATGACTTGTGCAACCGATCACAAGTAATACCATGAGATTGTGGTAACCGATCCCGGTACTTAGTTAACAATGTTTTGGAAACTATTGTGACCGATCCTAGTAGGCACATGGAGGTAGAACCGAAACTTTTTTTTTGGTAGAACCGTTAAACCCATGATTGTTGATTTGATATTTGATCAATCACATAGTTCTTGGAAATCAGATGAACCAATTCTAAACTTGTTTGTAAGTGTGGCAAATCGGTTCCAAGATTGTAAATATGAAAAAGGATTTACAAAGTAAAGATGTCGACATACTTTGAACATGTGCAGTAATTCTTATCTATTATTGTTCAAAGATATTCCTTAATAACTAAAGGAGAATCCCGGATCGAAATAAATTGAGAATCTTTTAATTAAGGTTTTTAGTTTTATATGCTTTTAATTTCCAGCAATTAAATGCATATCTTTAGAAAATAAAAATTGGTAATGTGCATTTACTAATTGGAGATTTTCTATTGAGATTTCGGTCAATATTTGGACAGAGCATTTCCAGGAATTATGAAAGCCGATTTGGGCTTTTATTGCATATCTTAGAGAATATTCGGTTTTGGAAATTCTTTGGTGTCCAAACTTCCTTGGTCTACAAATATTGAAGTTTGCATTTCAAGCAAACTAATCCTCAGAGCCAGCAAAACTACCTTGTTGTGTTGTTACTGGTGGAGCCGTCTATTTGTAGAGGAAAGTACCCTTACTAGGAGAAATCTCTTACGACCGCTCGTTTTAAAGACTTCTTTGGGATTGAGAAGCTCTACGAGTACCATTGGTGGGAAACTAGATAATTACAGTTTATTATTAGTTTTTGATTGATTTGATTGACTAACGGTTGTTGAACTTTGATTGCACCTAGTTTGTTTATGCTTAGGAATCTTCTATTCTGATATAAGATTCACTCAAACTAGATCGAAGTATCGACGGGGATCTTTAGACTGTTTGTAGATCTAAAGACGTCTTGTGATAATCCAGTGCAGGTGTTTTTTGAAAATCTAAGAAGATTTGAAGACAAAGAAGATTTGAAGACAAAGAAGATTTCTTATTTGAGTTCATAATCTTTGGTGTGCAAAAAACTTGATCGGCTGGGGATCCAACTATAATCGGTTTATCTTTTGATAGATTGGATTGATTAGTTGTGTAGATCGGCATCATTATTTAGTAAATTGATCAGATCCTATTATTGATTGCATAGTCTAAACAATTACTTTGGTAGTTGTTGAATAGATTGATCTAAGAACCCGACAAATGAGTTTATGAGGATAAACGAAAGAGCCTTTTGTCAAACTCATATCACGTTGTTTTAAAAGAGTTGTTACCGAACATATTTGTTGTTCCTTTACTGTTTGGAATACGAACCAAAGGAATTGTTCAAAGTTCGTGACTTATTGCAAGTTGGAGGCGCTGGGGTACCGAGGGAACTAGGTGAACTATAGGTTTAGTTGCTTGGTCTCAACTATACGAAGTTGGTTTAGATTTTGTATAGCGGCTTAATCCTAAGAGTATTCAATTCCGGACAAGGTCCCAGGGATTTTCTTCATTTGCGGTTTCCTCGTTAACAAAATCTTGTTGTGTTTTTTACTTTTCTATTTCCGCAAATATAATTGTTTTTATTATATTTAGAAGTAAAATACACAAACGTTAATTCCTAATTACTTTATAGCAATCCTATAGTGTTTGGTTAAGTCCGAACCTATTATCAAGTAATCATACTTCGTTGTTGTATTGTCTCGATCTCGTATCCATAGACGATCACACGAAGTGTGAACCGATTCGTTGTATATTGTCTCGACTAAGTCCATATAGACAATCGCTTTCGGAGAAATGACTTATAGGTGGAAAAGTTTTAGATTGAGGTATATTTGGGTACCGTCGTCTTTTCATGGTTGGAGATGCTGATTCATGAGTCACACATTGTTTGTAATATAAATCATAGGGTTGAATATTGTTTGAAATCACGAGTTGGTAGTCCATTAGGTAAATTTAGGAAATACGCTATGAAACTGCTGGAGTAGGGTTGAATATTTTTTGAAATATAAATCATAGGTTTAGAAACTTCATGAGAGTTGAGAGTATGATTTGTACTTATTTTACAATGGAAGGTACCAAAGCGCACTACTTATTTGATCACCTTGTTCTTTATAGACTTCATGCATTAGTTTTAGAGGGAAGTAGAGCTTTCCTCTTGTTATCATGGAAAAAGGTATGTGTGTCCTCAAAACATCCGTGAATCGCCTGAACATCATACTACATGGTCTACCTAGAAGTAGATGTTAGCATTCATGTTGATAACATCACACATAATTGAATCTTCATATCCAGGAAACGAGAAATTCACCAGGCATTTATGTGTAATATCCTGTGAAACAGAGCCATTAACCCATCCAACTGAGTAAGGTGTAGGATGTGCAGTAACCAGAAGTCCCAATTTCTGTACCACATGGTTAGAAATATAGTTATTCACACTTCCGCCGTAAATAATTAGATCACATACTTTTCCTCCAATAAAACACTTAGTCTTAAAAATGTATTACGTTGGGAGAAGGAAGGTTAACAACATATAGAAAATCATCCCTAAAAAGTGTTCACCGCAAACTTCAGCAATATCAAAATTATCATATGGATAAGTTTTCAAACCATGGTCTTCTGAATTCTCATTATTATTATGAGTTTCTGTAACAAGACCATTATACTTATGTGACATGTCTTGCTTGTCACTAATGAAGCCATTGAATTTACGAAATTATGAAGAACTATGACCTAATTGTTGGCATTTGTTACACTTATCACCACAAAATTTTGAATATGGATTTTAAGGTCTTGTTGTGGTGGAAATTGTTGTTAGTTTCTCGGGGAAAAAAAAAAGATTGTGGCTGATGACTCATTTGGGATTCTGTAAGATTAGGTAGAATATGTGAAGTTATTTGAGGGGATTATGATTGATTGTACGAAAAATTGGTGCTTGTTGTTGTGAACGGAAAGAAGAGTAATTTGTGTCTTCAAAATGATAATGAGAATCCTTAGTATAATTATTGTAAAATTGATATGGTATGTAATTACCTTGAAAACGATTACTTTGTCTAGCTTGTTGAGCTTTTGGAGAACAAAAAAGACGATGTTTCATTTTGAGAGATTGTTGAATAGCTTCAAACATAGTATAAAAAGATCGAGTCATGCCGTGCTGAATCAATTTATTCCCTTCAATAAATCTAGCCACTAGTTGCTCTTCATTTTTATATAATTGATTGTGTGCAACCAAGTTATGAAACTTGTTGACAAGCTTGTAGTTTTACAAACAATTGTTGTTTGTAATCTGTTGCTGGAAACTTGTGTCCGTGGAGTTTTCCCATTCTTTCCCAAGTATGTATAGGTGTGTTTGAGGGTGAAAACGGTTTCTGCTGATTTTGGTAATTTCGTGTGTGGGTGAGAAACGAGTCTAAACCCTAAACAATGTACTGCACGGGGGTACTTTGATTCGAGAGATCAATATATACAAATCCGGCCTAAACCAAGAAATGGCCGTTCCAGACTTGCTTCGGTCACAAAGTGAAGGAGAAGGGTTGGTCTTAGGGAGGGAAGCGAAGAGAGTGTTGAAGCCAGAATAGTTGATTCTGGAAGAGTGGTTGTATTACGATTCGTATTAGAAGGTGAAACGCTAGCAAAGTCGAAATCTAACAGGTGATTTCTGAGTGTCGTATTCTCCTGACCAAAATGTGTTGTTTGGTGGAAATAGGTGAAACCTATTTATACAAGTCGTAATAAAACGTACCATGGCTTCGTAAGAAGTGGAAGCGGTTGAGTGGTGGAAGAAAGTGGTAATGGGTAACACCTGGAATTGATGTTTCCATAATGAGGATACGTTTCACCACTTATTTCTTGCCATTAATAACCGCCTCACTTTTATGACACTTACTTGTAACGGGCGTATTGAACGCCGCACGCTGTAAACCGCCAGACCAATACCCTGATGAGCATTCCCCAGTTTGTGACATGTTTTGATGTTTCGAGTGTTTTCATGGAAAACATGTAACATGTTGCTAGCGTATGGCAAGTTAAGTTTGAGAGGTTTGCCGACTCGGTGGCGACCTTCGACGGCTGAGATCTGTATCTCGGGAGGAAGGGTAGCCGTTGATCGTGGCTACCTTCCGTTTGGAAGCCAGCGACATGGTGGCATGGCCAGCATGCTCGTGCATACTTTAGGCGTGGCCAAATTAGGGTTTTGGCATAAACCGTGGAATTTGGCATTGCGACCTAAAGTTGACACAAGTTTGGTGGCGAACTTGTACGACTGAGATCTGCATCTCAGGAGGAAGGGTAGTCGTTGATCGTGGATACATTTCTTTTGGTGGCCAGCGTCATGGTGGCATGGCATGCTCGTGCATACTTTAGGCGCGGCCACATTAGGTTTTGGCATAAACCGTGGAATTTGGCATTGCGACTAAAAGTTGCCACAAGTTTGGTGGCAAGCTTGTACGGCTGAGATCTGCATCTCAGGAGGAAGGGTAGCCTTTGATCGTGGCTACCTTTCGTTTGCATAGCGGTATTGGCAACAAGCTAGTGGCATGGTGCCATACTAGTATCCGCGTCATAGCGGTACGCCAGTTGCGACATGGCCAAAGCTAAAATTGGCGTTGTGGAAGAATTAGGTAGCAACTTGCCCAAATTAGGGTTTGGCGTGTCGAAACCCTAATTAGTCCGTGTAGTATGCGCGTGCGGCATGTTGGCGCATATTTCAGGAAGCTAGCGTGTTTTGGGAAGCTAGCGTGTTTTAGAAAGCTAGCGTGTTTTTGGAAGCTAGCGTGTTTTGCGAAGCTAGCGTGTTTTGGGAGGCTAGCGTGTTTTGGGAAGCTAGCGCGTTTTTGGGAAGCTGGAATGTTTTGGGAATCCAACTTAGTATGGCGAACTCTTTTGAGGCCGTGGCAGGTTTGGAGCAACCTGATTGGTCGACGGGAAGTGAGGCCAGTATGCTAGGGCGTGGCCACACTTCCAACGCGCGGTGGAGGATTTGAAGCGACCTGATTGGTCGATGGGAAGTGGGGCCATCATGATAAGGCGTGGCCACACTTCCAACGCGCGGTGGCGGATTTGAAGCAACTTGATTGGTCGATGAAAAGAGGGCCTACATGCTAGGACGCGGCCGCACATTTAGTGCGCTGTGGCGGATTTGGTCGCCTAGCTTAGCTAAGCATGGTTTCGACCAATGGGGTCTAGTATACTACGCGGGGCACGAAACCCTAATTTGCAAATTAGTCGGGTTTATGAGTTCTTTGTGAGTTATCACAATAATTGGATGGATTTTGTATGCTGCCATAAAATCCTTATCTACAGAATGCAGTGTGCTTTCCGTCTGAGCATTTTGTGCAATGGCCTTAACTTTGGTACTTGGAGGTTCATGCTACTCCGCTACGAGTGAACATAAATCCGACATGCCATACCGATTTAAGGGTTGTGCTGGGGAACATAGCACAGGAAATTACTCAGTGAATCTCGTATTTGCGAGGTGTCAAAATTTACAGAGTGTTATGGATGAAAGTATATTGAGCATCTCAATAAATATGTCGGTCGAGAGGTTAGTACTCGCAGCACCGTTTCCTTGTAGAGTGACGTCATATCTGATGCAAGGTTTTACTATTTTAACCCTAAGATAAAAACCACCCTCAACATTAAGTCCCCTGCTTAGCTCGGAACATGGGCCTTGTTTCGAGGTAAGCATGAGATGGTGACAGACAAGGCCAAAATCGAAATGGCAAGTTATAAAAGGATGGTCAGGAAGATCCAACTAACCTTTTTCGGGAGGTAAAGAGAATCCATGACTCTTGCGTTGGTGGCTTTGCGTAAATTCGGCTCGTGGTGCTTCTAGTTAGGTCGCGGAGTTGTTGGGTTGGCTTGGAGCCACTGGCGTTGGCTTAGCGAGCCGTCGGCGTTGCTGGCTTGGCTTGGCAAGCCGTCGGCATTGTGCGGCTTGAAACGGAGCCGCTAGCATTGGTCGGCTTGGAATGGGAGCCGTAGGCATTGTGCGGCTTGGAATGGAGTCGCTGGTACAGACTTGGCGTGACATGAGCTGCGGGCATTGTGCGGCTTTAGAGTAGAGCCGGTGGCATGGTGCAGCTTGAAACGGAGATTACATTGCTTTGAACGGCGAAGATGGTGCTTCAATCTTGGCCGAGCGGAGATGAAGCTGCGGAATGGCGAGTAGCGCGACTAGCTTGGAAGGGCTGATGGTGCGTTGGAGATGGAGCCATGGAGCATTGTCTTGGGACGCGGAGATTGCGCCGTCTTGAACGGCTAAGATGGCGCCGCTTTGGATAGATACGGAAAGGCCAATGGCGTGACTAGCTAGGAAGGGCCAATTGCGAGGCTAGATTGGAAGGGCCAATGGCGAGGCTAGCTTGGACGTGGAATGTCTGGCATTTTCTTGGCCACGGACTATTGGCGCTGGCGTGGAGAAGTAGAGATGGCTGCTTGGATGCGGTTGGAGTTGGCTTGGGCATGAACCGTTGACTTGGTTTGGGATGCGGGCTGCTGGCATTGCTGGCTTGGTAAAGGTGGGGCCATGGAGATTGGCATAGTGTTAGCCTGGCCGTGGAAATTAGCATCATGGAATGCCAACACCGCGGTCCCGGCTACCTTCTTTCGTGCGCGTCCAAAAAGAGGAACCTTTCTCTAGTCAAACTCCAAAAACACCATGCCTATAAAAGGCGTTACCCATCTTCCTTACTTTCACATTGTTTGCTTTGTTTCCACATCTTGGTGTTAGTAGCAAAGGTTTGGATCAGCGGAGGGAGCAACAGCAAAAGTAGGCGAGCGTATTTTAGGTATGTTTCTCAACGTTTCTTCTAAGAACGGTGATGATGGTACTGAAACTTTGGCTACCAAGCGGTGATGATGGCGCTGATGGCTTCAGTCCGTGGAACGGTGGAAATGGTACTTGGAAGGCTTGCTGGCTGGATCACGGAGTGCTGGAGCGTTGACGCTAACTTAACCATGGAGCACTAGATCCATTGAGAGTTGGCTTGACCACGGAGTGATGGAGCCATGGAGAGTTGGCTTTACCACGGAGTGCTGGATCCATGGAGAGTTGCAGGTTGAGAGACTGGTGTTCCTCGTGCTGTTGCGCTGCTGGTTCGGTCATGGAACAGAGATATTGGCACACTACTTGTTCGGCTATGGAGCATGAATGTGGTGCGCCCAGTCATCTATTCCCGTTTATGGAGCAGTAAGGAATCCTTATTCTATTCAAACTCTAGAAACTGTGTTCGTATGAAAAGGGGTGTCGACCCTCTTCTGTTTTTGGTGTTCGTCCAGCTCCATGCTTTCATCTGCAGTATCTGGCTCCTCTTAGTCATTTGTTAGCGGTGGTAGAGAGAGCATTAATGGTAACAAAGCAATCTCCAAATCAGCAGCAAGGCGAGCCAGGATAACTCAAGGTAGGTGCTCTCACATGTATCCACCCAACAATACCATCGATCTTCTCCAGAATGTGTAATAAGGTTCTGACTCCAGAAGAATGAGTATCTGACATCTCCAGTGGATTTCAAAATTTACCAAACTCCATTGCACTCTTGGGATGGATGGATGAAATAATGCCAGGGCTAATCTTGGAGATTGTGGTTGCGTTGTTGGTTCATCCTTGACTTTAGGTTATTTGGTACCTAGACTTTTGATTGCGATGATGATATCCTGTGGATGCTTGTATGGTCGAAATCTTCCGCAGCCATTGGGTGAAGTAGATGAGTTGAGAGATGTTCCGTTGCCGATGTGCTGCTATCAAGTCCTCAAGGGCTTCATTCCAAACGACATCCTTTGAATTACCTTATGAATCTTGGACTATTGCATGGAGTGCGGTGAGCAGTCCCCAGTTATACTTCCGTTAGATCCGATGGCGTGTCCGGATATGTGAATGTATCTCCGTGGCGTGCTATTGGGGTCTTTGACGCACGTGTACGGCTTCATGTTGAGAAATTCTTGCGCCTCGTAAAACTTCGACATTGATGATATTGAAATCAGAAATAACCTGGTTGAGAGCAGTGAAGGCATCCCATTCTGGTAGTCCCCATGTGTAATTATAGTGAGCCTTTTTTCTTGTAGAACATATGCTTCGGCTGCATTCACTGGTAAGGTGGTGACTGCGTATAAGCTTTTAAACATGAAGGAGGCTTCAGTCCCCAGGTCTAACCTACTTTAACTGCATCACCTTGAATCCACGCCTATGGTATTTGATACAATCTTATCATACTCTCCTGGATGTGATGCTGGGATGCTTGGAATATTGCACGGACGAAACATTCTGGATAACGAAGAGGTAGAAGTGGGGGAGTTATGTTGTTAATCGTGGCTCCCTCTGTCTCTTCAAGAAAAATGTTTCAACCGCGTCTCAGGAGTTATCTCATGAATGCTTGATTGTTGTCGGGGATGGACCGTGATGAGCAGTCCCCAGTCACACTTCTTTTTAGTTACTGAAGTTGCTTTCTCTGAGCAGGCTTGGGATCCGCTGAGGCCTCGTAAAGTATTGCCGGCGCCTTCTAGACAGAGAGGTGATGATATTATTACGCTGCACCTTTGAAGGGTGGATGACCTTGTCGCGGATATGACTTTTAGTTGACCGTGTCTTATGAGTTTTGGCAGTGAAGGGATCCCGTGTAGAGCGTCAGTCCCCAAGTGTGGTTTACATGTTTATATCCTTGTAGCGGTTGTTGCTATGATGAAGCTTTGGCTGGTATCCACAAACGAGCAACAACAGTTCTTGGCAGCAGATGTGATCAGAAAAGACTACATCGCGTGGGAAACAAATAGGCTGGCTGGAATTGCATGGGAGTCCATGGAAGTAAGGGTATCGAATGGATGCGTAAGCGAGTAAACTTTCCACGACCACGAGGTTTGGCGAGATGGATCAAAAAGTGGCCACAACTGCGATCCTTGGCTGGCTGTGATCACGATCCTTGACAAGGAGGAGTGTGGTGGCTACGGGCACGAACCTTGGAAGGAAGGAGTGTGGCGACTACAGTTCTTGGAGAGGACGTTGAAGCTCATGGAGCAAAACGCTGAAGCTTCGGCTTTGGATCTTGGAGCAGCTTATGGAGAGAATGCTGAAGTGGAGCGGCTGCTGGAGCGATGTTGAAGCGGAGCGACTTCTGGCTCTGGAAGCGGTGCGGCTTCCCGAGAGAATGTTGAAGCGGTTTCTAGAGCGAAACATTGAAGCAGAGCGGCTTCTGGCTCTGGAAGCGGAGCGGATTCCCGAGAGAATGTTGAAGCGGTTTCCAGAGCGAAACATTGAAGCGAAGCGACTTCTGGCTCTGGAAGCGGAGCGGCTTCCCGAGAGAATGTTGAAGCGGCTTCTGGAGCGAGACGTTGAAGCGTCTCTTGGAGAGAACTCATGTGAGGGCGCCATTTACCCCTGACTTCGAAAAACTAATTGATACGATATGGCATATGGGAACACGTCACAAATAGTGTGGGTCGGCAAGTAGTGTTTTTCTCCTCATGGGAAAGAATACGCGCGTTTGATTTTCTTAGCCTTGATGTTTACAATGTTGAAGTTTGATTTTCCCTTGCAACTCTCGGAGCCTCTATGTTTACAATGTTGAAGTCGGAGGTACGTCAATTAGCATGTTGTCAAACTCGACATCCTTTAAGTGAACGGTGGTTATAGAGTCCCCTTTTTATTGGCATTTTACTCATCTTTTCCATCTATCAATCATGCTTTCCGTCTATGGAGAGGCCCAAACCCGGGTTTGGGATGGGCGACTTCATCCCGAGCCGTTGAAACGGTTGTTTTTCGATGCTCCGCTCAACACCAAATCTACCCAATACTTCCTCGGTTGAGGGATGCAAGTATGTCTTGACGATGCGCCATTTTTGGAAATACAGCCATCTCACACAAATGTTTCATCACTCCAACCCTAGAAGCTAACTTAGAGAAAAACTAGAGCTAGGTTTTCATCACCATGATCGAAGCATGGAGTTGTAAACCGATTAGACAAGAGGAGAGACGATCGTAGAGTATGGGTGAGAGTTTATTTTATTTTTAATTTCGATTTTTGAGAGAGTTAGGGTTTGGGGTTTGCATGTATAAAAGGTTGAACCGTTGGTGTGTAGAAACGATTTTGTGGATGGAGTCCCCGCACCGTAGTTAGAATTGATGATTATGTCGCAACTCAAGCCTAATTAGATTGTGGAACCATAGTTGTGATTAAGCTATCAATCGGAGAGGGTCTCTTGTAGTGAACTTGTTAGAAATTCAGCTAGAGCAAGCCTTTGGGAGGGTTGCACTTGCGGTTATTACAAGTAGGCTTTAAAATACAAACCCTTTTCCAGGCCTACCAAGTTTTTGGCGCTCGTTGCCGTGATTTGGATTTTCTTTGCCTCGATTTTGCTCATCATCTCTTGATGAAGTCGTTCCGATCTTCACGTGTGATGAAATTAGATTGATGATTCTTCTCTCTGGGCCCTTAACACTAAACGTTTAGGAGCAACGCGATTTACCTTCTTCTCGACTTTAGGAAAGTGTGTGATGGTGCAAATGATTTTATACATGAAAATAACTTAGATGGACCTAATCTCTCTCCCCGAGTCACAAATTTCGAGAGTTCCCAATTTAGGCCTAGAACTTTGTGCCTCCCAAGTCCTCTTGGACTATTTTGCATCAAAGTATAACACTTTTAAGGAACCACAAGGTTGGAATGTGTATATCTTTTGTTATTAGTAAAACTCATTTTGAGTTAGACCTTTTGCATGATGTACCGTTAAAATTGCAAGATTTTGTGCTCCCAAACACACCCGTTCACAAGTTTAGGTTTGGGGAAACTCATTCACATACACACAGTCTTACTTGCACTCTCATATTATATTTGTGTAAGGCTGTTGATTTTTGTACATACCGTCTTTTGGGTTGATCCTCAACTCTTTAGATCGTTGATATATGGTGAATTTTTGTATATAATCCAAGAGGACTTGTTAATTTTTTCTTTCTTGAATCGGTTGAGTCTTCTTGTGCATATATTATGCTAATCCGATATGACCTCCATTGAGAATGTTGGATTCTAGCCTTGACTAATGAAGCTCAACCTTGCTCCCGCCGACATCCGGTAATCTCTTCCCTTTCTCTTATCGCATAGTTCGTGGTATGTGACTGTTTAAATTTGTATTATATGTTGACACATTGAGGACAATGTTTGATTTAGGTTTGGGGTGGATTTGCATTTAGAGTTTTTAGTCTTTTAGTTTATCTTGTATTTTCAAAAAAAAAAAAAAAAAAAAAAAACTCTTTTTGTAAAAACCTCCAACTTTTAGAGATTTTAGAGTCACTAGCATGCTTCTAGCTATGTTTACATAGAGAATCCGACCGAAATAAGAAGTTAGAATACCGGAGAACACAATCGGGTTTCTTAGTTGATTAGAGCGTTAAAGTTGGATTTAACCATTGGGAGAGCGAATTAGGTGTCATTTTTAGATATTCGGTAGTAGAATTGTGATCACCCATAGTGGAGACTACCCATTTTACATCAAGATCGCACCAACCTTCAATTTTTGCAACTTTCTAGAAAAGTCATAGAGTGTGTGTCACCGTACGTCAATTCGGGTAGAATGGTGAGCTACCCAACGCACCACTTTCAAGACTACTTTTGATCTCTTGAGTGCTAGTTTTTGTCAATCATGAGGGTGACGTCTAAAGATGAAAACTCCTTCTAAATATCGATTTGCAGTTAGCATCATTCTCTCTCTCAATCAACAGACCCATAGAAACACATCATCGTCAGCAAACGGAGCATCATCAGAATATTGAAAGAAAAGTTGAGATAGTCCAAGGTTTACAAGCAACAAAGAAAAGAAAAGAAAAGAAAATAGGATGAGAATTAATAAAATTTATAAAATCAAGACAATACAAGTTGTGGAAAAATTGAGTGATAAAGTCCTTTGTCCATGGAGTTAGTTATTTCATTATTTGTATTTTTATTTTCACATTTTGTAAAAAAAAAATAAAATAAAAAAAAAAAAAATAAAAATATTGTAGTTTATTTTTGCTACCACCATGGTAAAGAAGAATTTAAGAAGAAAAATCCAAACAACAAGGAATTTGAGTAGAAAAAATTAAAAATTGTCAAATTTTGTGAAGTTTAGAAGTTCGTCATCAACAATTGAAGACCGAAGATTGAAGACATTTCTATGGTTCTTATGAGAGATTGATGTTAATTGCCGATCGGGTGAGAAGTGAGTGAGTACTCCCACCCCTTGCTAATGGTTGATTTCCTTTCTTACAGATCATCGAAAAAGATTCTTTTTGTCCACACTTCGTGGAGTCTCCAGTAAATTATTTGGAAGGTTGTCCTTCTTACCTACAACGTGTGCAGGATTTCTCTCTTTATTCCTCGCTGCACACATGAGAGACTAAAAAAAGCGATCTTTTTGAGTGCAATTATTATAAAATCCTAATGGTGAGGCAGAAGTTGAGACTTATGATCACAATCGAATCCGAATTCTTTCATATGGTATGGTTACTTCTCGCTCAAAGCACTTAAGGATGAGAATGCGTTCTTTGGTAGTTCTAACTTCATGTTACTAAAACTCTATGTACTCATAGCTTCTTGGATGCTTGAGACTCTTTTACACTCGAAGTTGGAGAAGGTTTTGTGGGTACACCTCTGGTAAACCCTCACGAGACTACAACTCGTCCACTAGGGACACCTAGGGTTTAAAGGCTTAGTGCATACGCTAAATGCATTCGAGACCGACAGGGGTATAGTTAGGATTTCTTATTTTCTACGTTTCACTTGAGGACAAGTAAAATTCAGGTTTGGGGGTATTTGATGAGTGCTAAATAGTGCATATTTATACACCTTTTTATTGGCATTTTACTCATCTTTTGTGCTCAAGAATTAGATATGATCCCATATTCTGTGTTTTCTTTGTTTTCAAGAATAAATATTTGTATTAATTAATTTTGTGATTTTAGGTAATAAATAAAGCCGGAGAATCCCAGAAGCCAAAAGAGCGGAAGAATTGGAGACAAGCGTCTATGGAGCGAGATAGCCCAAACTCCGCGCGCGAATCAGGTTGCAACCCAACAAGGAAGACATGGGCTAGACCTACCCACGACCCGGATCCGAACCCGCTCATCCCGAGCCGTTGAGTCTCGCCAGCATGCATCATACGGTCGCTCATTCGCTCACATCTATTTCTCGATGCTCCGCTCAACACAAATCTACCCAATACTTTCCTCGTTCGGTATCGCACCAGACTTCATCCAACGCTCGCCGAGGCCTCCTCATCTTCCCCGATGCACATGATTCACAAAGAAACTCCCTACACCCTATACCCCCATCGACCTACCATTTTCTCGTCTTCTCCTTCTCTTTCTTCTCTGCGAAACCATCTCCTCCACCTCCTTCACCCGCACCCATTGCGCAGCCATCTCCATCCCCTGCCACAGCCACCTTCGCCATCACCACCTCCTTCTCTTTCCCGACATAGCAACAACCAATCCCAACAGCCGGACCCCTCTCTAGGTCTAGGTTTTCTCTTTCTTAGCTTCTCCAACCCTAGAAGCTAACTTAGAGAAAACTCAGAGCTAGGGTTTTCATCACCACAATCGAAGCATGGAGTTGTAAAACCGATTAGACAAGAGGAGAGACGATCGAGAGTATGGGTGAGAGTTTATTTTATTTTTAATTTCGATTTTGAGAGAGTTAGGGTTTTGGGGTTTGCATGTATAAAAGGTTGAACTTGTTGGTGTGTAGAAACTCATGCCTCGTGTTAGCCAAAGTGTATCAATTAGGGTTTAATTTGTAGTTTAATTGTTCATATCATGTTTTAATTTAAATTGCTAGGGTTCGAGATGAAACCCTAACTTGCTATTGTGTTTCTCATACTTTCAATGTTGATTCTTGAATGCTTAAATACTTCCTAAGATAGATTTTAATCTTAGCATGTCACACAACTTTGCTCTCACAAAGGCATGCCATGTATGCACCGTAGTTAGAATACCCCGTGATGATTATGCCGCAACTCAAGCCTAATTAGATTGTTATCAATCCTCGATTAGTTGTACTCTAAATATACGTGTAATGCTTGGGAAAGATACCATAGTTGTGATTAAGGAGAAACATCTTAGACATGGAGCAGAGTTGACACCTCTCCCTTATCTGTCATAAAGACAAGAATAATATCATGAGTTGAAAACATAGTATAAGTTAGTGGTGGAATTGAAGACCCTAGTATCCCATTGTCACCACTTGTATTTCATCCTTAGCCCATTGTCACACTACAACTCAGCCGTATCGGCAACTACACCATCTGTTGTTACTTGCACTTGTTAGAAATTCAGCTAGAGCAAGCCTTTGATCACACATAGCACCACAAGTCTCTGTGGTTCGACCCGTACTTGCCACGTCTCCGATAGACGCCGTGCACTTGCGGTTATTACAAGTAGGCTTTAAAATACAAACTCTTTTCCAGGCCTACCACGAACTCAGGAGGGTTGCTGATTTTATTTGCATCGATTTTGGAGAAGTCATTCCTGATCTTCACGTGTGATGAAATTAGATTGATGATTCTTCTCTACTGGGCGTTTAAGAGCAACGCGAGCCTCTTCATCTATAAAGGCGCGTCCTGCTGAAGTGCTTGCGCTAGATGTTAAAAAAGGGGGTGGACGTGACTCTTGTGGTAGCCGCTTGTTAGTGTCTTGAGGAAAATAGGTATCTCTTTCTGAGTTGTAGTCATGTCTGTCCGAGCCTTACGAGAACCTTTTGTCTTTCCATCAAATCAATAGTGGTATGAAGAGATCGGCTTCTTCTGGCTCTTCCAGTCTCTCGTCCTAATGGTAGAGTAGCAGCGACTCTAGTGATGGTTGGAGCTATCACACTTGAAGAAACGTTGGGAGAGGCGGCAGCGGCTTTGGCTCTGGTGATTGGAGGTGTAACACCTCAAGGAGCATTTTCCATGTTGATGGTGTTGACATGTGGCATATTAACACCATTGGGAGAAACGTTAACACCAAGAATAATCTCGGCGCCGGTGTTCTCAGGGTTTGTTGATGATCCTGACCTGAGTTCTACCATCTTGAGATCGGAGTTGAAAGATAAAATCGGGAATAGACAAATTAATATTGTAACCGAGAGATTAATCTCCCACTGTGGTCGCCAATTGTTTGAGGGTGAAAACGGTTTCTGCTGATTTTGGTAATTTCGTGTGTGTGGGTGAGAAACGAGTCTAAACCCTAAATAATGTACTGCACGTGAGTACTTTTATTCGAGAGATCAATCTTTACAAATCCGACCTAAACCAAGAAATGGCCGTTCCAGACTTGCTTCGGTCACAAAGTGAAGTATAAGGGTTGGTCTTAGGGAGGGAAGCGAAGAGAGTGTTGAAGCCAGAATAGTTGATTCTGGAAGAGTGGTTGTATTACGACTCGTATCAGAAGGTGAAACGCTAGAAATGTCGAAAGCTAACAGGTAATTTCTGAGTGTTGTATTCTCCTGACCAAAATGTGTTGTTTGGTGGAAATAGGTGAAACCTATTTATACAAGTCGTAATAAAACGTACCCTGGCTTCGTAAGAAGTGGAATCGGTTGAGTGGTGGAAGAAAGTGGTAACGGGTAACGCTTGGAATTGATGTTTCCATAATGAGGATACGTTTCACCACTTATTTCTTGTCATTACTAACCGCCTCACTTTTATGACACTTTCTTGTAACAGGCATATTGCACGCCGCACGCTGTAAACCGCCAGACCAATACCCTGATGAGCATCCCCCAGTTTGTGACATGTTTTGATGTATCGAGTGTTTTCATGGAAAACGTGTAGCATGTTGCTAGCGTATGGAAAGTTAAGATTGAGAGGTTTGCCGACTCGGTGGCGACCTTCGATGGCTGAGATCTGTATCTCGGGAGGAAGGGTAGCCGTTGATCGTGGCTACCTCCCGTTTGGCATCCAGCGACATGGTGGCATGGCCAGCATGCTCGTACATACTTTAGGCGTGGCCAAATTAGGGTTTTGGCATAAACCGTGGAATTTGGCATTGCGACCTAAAGTTGCCACAAGTTTGGTGGAGAACTTGTACGGCTGAGATCTGCATCTCAAGAGGAAATATAGCCGTTGATCGTGGCTACCTTTCGTTTGGTGGCCAGCGGCATGGTGGCATGGCATGCTCGTGCATACTTTAGGCGCGACCACATTAGATTTTGGCATAAACCGTGGAATTTGGCATTGCGACCAAAAGTTGCCACAAGTTTGGTGGCAAGCTTGTACGGCTGAGATATGCATCTCAGGAGGAAGGGTAGCCGTTGATCGTGGCTACCTTTCGTTTGCATAGCGGTATTGGGAACATGCTGGTGGTATGGTGCCATGCTAGTAGCCGTGGCATAGCGGTACGCCCAGTTGCGACATGGCCAAAGCTAAAATTGGTGTTGTGGAAGAATTAGGTAGCAACTTGCCCAAATTAGGGTTTGGAGTGTCGAAACCCTAATTAGTGTGTGTAGTATGTGCGTGCGGCATGTTGGCGCGTGTTTCGGGAAGCTAGCGTGTTTTGGGAAGCCAACGTGTTTTGGGAGGCTAGCGTATTTTTGGAAGCTAGCGTGTTTTGGGAGGCTAGCGTGTTTTGGGAAGCTAGCGCGTTTTTGAGAAGCTGGCGTGTTTTGGGAAGCCAACTTAGTATGGTGACCTCTTTTGAGGCCGTGGCAGGTTTGGAGCAACCTGGTTGGTCGACGGGAAGTGGGGCCACTATGCTAGGGCGTGGCCACACTTCCAACGCGCGGTGGCGGATTTGAAGTGACCTGATTGGTCGATGGGAAGTAGGGCCAGCATGCTAAGGCGTGGTCACACTTCCAACGCGCGGTGGCGAATTTGAAGCGACCTGATTGGTCGATGAAAAGAGGGCCGGCATGCTAGGGCGCGGCCGCACTTTTAGTGCGCTGTGGCGGATTTGGTCGCCTAGTTTGGCTAAGCAAGGTTTCGACCAACGGGATCTAGTATACTGCGCGGGGCGCGAAACCCTCATTTGCAAATTAGTCGGGTTTATGAGTTCTTTGTGAGTTATCACAATAATTGGCTGGATTTTGTATGCTGCCATAAAATCCTTATTTACAGAATGCAGTGTGATTTCCGTCTGAGCATTTTGTGCAATGGCCTTAACTTTGGTACTTGGAGGTTCATGCTACTCCGCTGCGAGTGAACATAAATCCATCATGCCATACCGATTTAAGGGTTCTGCTGGGGAACATAGCACAGGAAAGTACTCAGTGAATCTCGTATTGGCGAGGTGCCAAAATTTACAAAGTGTTATGGATGAAAGTATATTGAGCGGCTCAATAAATATGTCGGTGGAGAGGTTAGTACTCGCAGCACCGTTTCCTTGTAGAGTGACGTCACATCTGATGCAAGGTTTTACAATTTTAACCCTAAGCTAAAAACCACCATCAACAAGGTGGTTTGTCATATTTGAAATGATCTTCATATAACTTCTCCCACCAAGCAGCAACACTTCCCTTGAGCTTATAAGCAAAAAGTTTCACCTTGAAATGATCAGGTACTTCCATAAACTCAAAAAAGCCTCAACTTCATAGAACTAATATCACAAGTCTTCAATCTTGAAACTTCCATTGAGATTTGGTATATCAGCTTTCAACTTGTACTCTAGAAGAGTTCGATAAGGACTTTGTCCTGATTTGAGACGTTTATCCCCTGTCCGTCTCTTTTCTTGTTCATCTTCAAGAGTATTATCACCATCACTATCAAGGAGAACAAAAAATGAGATCTTCTTCCTCAGATTAGTGAGAACTTTTTCATGTTGTTTATTATTTTGTAGTTGTTGTAAAATTTCGCCTTGTTTTTTCCCTTGGATTTTGTATTTTTACTATATGACTCCTCTTCTGCTTCATAAGTAGGTTCTTCTTCAATTGTAAAATGTTTCATAATTTTCAAGACAGATTTTCTAGATGTTCATGTTTCTTACTAGACTGTTCAAATTTCTTATCAAATTGTTCTGCTAAATCTTTTATAAATTTAGCAAAATCTTCTCTCGTAACTTGATTTTCCATTGTGAAGAAATAAGAAAACTCTCAGAGAAAGAAAATTAGAGTTGCGGAAGCTAAATAAAAAGAATCGAATCCTAGATTAGAATCTAAGATTTGTGGTCTCTAATACCAAAAGTAGAAAGAGATATGAATAAAAATATTTATGTAGAACAGGAAGAGAATGTTGCATAGAATAGGTAAATGTTTAATAACAGTTGATTGATAATAATAATAGTGTGTCCCCAACCAAACTACAATCCTCAATCCTCATCCTCAATATAAATAGAGAAAACATAAACTTGAAATAGAACCAAGTTACCTAAACTAAATAAACCATAAAGAGAGAAAGACTAGGAAAAGGAAATTACTAGACTTATGGAACAAGCCATAAACAGTCGAGAAAAAGGAAAAAAGAAAAATAGGAAAAACTTAATGGTGATGTCCTAAGAGCATCTCCAACAGGAGGATGTTAGCTTCCTAAATATACGGCCGCCTAGGAAATATCCAATTTTTCCTAAAATTCTTCTCCAATGGAGATGTAAAGAGACAATGTGAGGATGAGTTGGAATACGGTTATTAAGACATCCTCTGTGAGAACCTCTAAAACCAGAGGATCTCTATGAGGATGTGAATGATATTTTTGTGTTTTAAAAAGTGTGAAAATTGGTTATTTTCGGTTAAAAGAAACTTCACAAATAAAAATAAAATTGGTCAACCAATAGGTTTTGTACATGTGTCCCAATTTTTCAATGAAAAGGAATCCCATTGGAGATGGTTTCATCCAACTTCCTAAAATTAGGGAGATTTTGGTTCAAAGGATGTTCTCCACCACATCCACGTAGGTAAATACTTGAGGATCCGTTGGAGATGCTCTAAGGGACAATTAACATCCATTGCTTTAATCATATTTCGAGATGTTTAACAAGACAAGCTTGACTCGAAATTTGTTCTTTGCAATTAATACTAAATCTACTAGAAGTCATACGATACCTCTTTGTTGATGAAGTTCTCCAAATTTCTTCGTCGATCTTCAGTCTTCGAGGATTATTAAGTGATATTTGATACTCAACTACCAACCTCT
This sequence comes from Papaver armeniacum, assembly GCA_023531295.1. Classification (NCBI taxonomy): domain Eukaryota; kingdom Viridiplantae; phylum Streptophyta; class Magnoliopsida; order Ranunculales; family Papaveraceae; genus Papaver; species Papaver armeniacum. The sequence goes on from JAJJWW010007574.1 coordinate 135,461, forward strand.
ATACCTAGTCCGAGACTTGATTTTAGTAGACTAAAAATCAAGATATAGTTTTGTTCATCTAACATTGACAATAAGAGGTGTGCAAGGATAGGTAGAGGGAGACAATTACATATAGTAATCCAAGCTTTCTTGGTGGCCTAGAGTCTCCTTATTTTTTCAAGCTTTCATATTTTGTTAGTTTGTGTTGTGTAGTTTTTAACCTTTACCGTTGGGCTAGACTTTTTTTTTTTTTTTTTTTTTTTTGTTGTTGTTGTTGTTGTGGGCTTAACCTGTTGAGCTAGCTTTGGGTTTTTTCTTATGTTTCCCATTTGCTTAATAAATTTTTTAAATTAAGCAAAAAAAGAAGTGAAATGCAGCCTTATAGTTTAGGTGCATTGTGAATGTATTGTACTGTTATATCACATAAAGAGACCATGGCCTTCAGTTTTTGCTCTTGTAGTATTTTAATAAACCTCTTGACTAGTTGAATCACCATCAGCCTTGTACTGTTGTACATACAGTATTAGATTAGAATACAAGTAGTCAAGAAGTAAATAAAGCCAGAAAATGGTAAGAACAGAAATCTGTTATACCCAACGTGCATGGATGCTCTTTCTTGGATTGTACAGTAAGTACATCAAAACGCTTACAGGTTACGCCCATTGTCAGAGCATGGCCAGGAAATCACTGCGGCGTGTCGTACAATTCTGGCAGATTAGATAAGACTCTTGTGGTTTTGGTTTGCTCTCTCTCCATAGTAAATAGACCCTCGTGGTGGCTTTAATCTTCCCCATCCACCACCCTACCTAACATAAAAAACAAGGCCTTCTTCACTCTTTACCCATCATCTATTAACTGAAATTAAAACGCAAATTAATTCTTCACGGTGGATACTAATTAGTGGCGGCCATATATAAATTGAATCATGCAGCTGGTTTCTGCTGCAGCCTGCAGGAGAAGTAAATAAATGATCAGAAGTAAATTAGTAACAAGAATTTGTTTGCCGGACGGCTCATTGTTCCACCGTATACAAAAGACTTAAAGTAGGATGCTCTTATTATCTTGATTTTTTTAGATGACACAAAAACTACATAAAAGAAAATGAAACAGATACTCAAACTAAACACAGTTGAGTATTTCATTGTTACTCTTTAACAAGACGGTAGAACTAGCTAGATACGACCAACCACATACATACGGATTGGGATCTTGGTTAACTCTTCCACTTTACCCCTTAATCTGATACTCATACTTTTTCCCGCCGATCTCTATCTCAACCTTAACTCCAGTTTTGTTAAGCTCAACCTCAACCTCCTTCCCGGCATACTCAACCTCAACCTCAGCTCCATCTTTGTTTAACTCAACCTCAACTTCATTCCCTGCATGCTCAATATCATACTCAATTCCTCCATTAGGAAGACATTTTTTCTTGATCGACGATCCACCACTACTCTTGTTTAATACTTGCTCCTCTGACACTAATGACAACAACAGTGAACATAAACTGCATGTAAAATGTATTAGTCAAGCATAAACTAAAATTTGATTGCAGAAAAACTTACGTGTTTTTTCAGGCATGTCCTTAACAGCCAAGACCTCAGAAGAGATGAGACGAACAACAGCAAAAACAAGTCCCAACAAAATGAAATTCCTGCTAATCGCACCCATTTCGAAGTTTCTGCGTACTAATGCAAATGCACTGATATTGAAAGGATACTGCGGAATAATATTCACTTAGGAGTTCAGTCAACAAGAGCAGAGTGAGGAAAGTAGTGGGATTTTAGGCTCAACTTTTTTTTTTTTTTTTTTTTTTTTTTTTTTTTTTTTTGACAGGATTTTAGGCTCAATTTATAGAGCAAAGAAGAGGAAAATTCACCTTCAAGCTGCAATGATATCGCCAAGGGGCAATCAATGCACCGTGTAACTGTTACAACCCCTGTCTCTGCATATTCTGAACCTCTTATATTTACAGAAGGATATTTCAACACATTCATTGCATTTATCTACCTCACTTAAACCCTTTCATTTTCATCGTTTGTATCTACAGCAGTTTGTATTGTTTGTTCGAGTACCTAACACGGATTCAGAATTTAAACTAAGTCTTGGTGACAACTGATTAGCACACTCTATTTGAAGATAGAACATACATGTCATAGGCTTAAACACCCACTTGGTAACCACACATTAGTCATAAATATCCCTTTAACTCCAATTTTATCTGAGCAAATTTCTTTCCTTAGTCTTATTAACTTAATAGAGTGTGCTAATCAGTTGCCACCAAGACTTAGTCTTATTATCGTTTTTGGACTTTTCATGCAGATTAAGAAATGGAGAGATACGAAGATTTTCCATCTATACCCTTGAGAAAAGTCTTCAAACATTAATTGCTATTAGTGCATTTAAAAATAAACTTATAGTTCCAAGACAAAATGTAAGGGTGTGTTATTGGCAGTTTTGTGAAAAAATATGAAAACTTTCAAGTATTGTGGAACAAAAATTTAACCCTAAAACATCATCTAAAATGTAACGGAGTGAGTATATCTTAGGGGAAGTCACTCCTCGCCTTTTCATTAAGGTCATTATCCCTGCACTTTCATTTTGATTTGGAATTAATAATATGATTTCGGTGAATTTCCTTTGTCGTGGTTAAAAGCTGAACAAAGCTCTCTTCCTAGAGCTTCTGGCCCCACCGGAAATATTCAGACCAATAAGAATCTTCCGTTTTTTCACACCACCAATTTTTGATATTTTCGACCTGCCTCTCTTTATTTTTTCTGTCTCGATTTTCTACTAAAACCTAAATATCAATTTCACGAAACCAAAAGAGAAACAACCACTACTGCTCTTCACTTTTTCTTTCCGCTTCTTCTCTGTTTTTGCCTCTCTTTTTTTTGTTTCTTCTCTCCGTTTTATCTCTATTCTAAAGATATATTCTGATTTTCGATTGGATGTGCTGGAGATATTTGATTTTGCATCAAGTATAAGGAGGGAGGGAGGGAGGGAATCGATTCCATGAATGACCCTATGTGCACACACCAACTGTAGCTACTACCCAATGTGCATATTATATCTACTGTAATTTCGAAGTGAAATATCACGAACCTGCCTGCACGTACGTTTTTAATCCCATTTTGAACATAAAAATAATCAAATCTTTTTTTGTGATATTTAAAAAGATGATATTTCATAATTTTACTATGTATGGGCATAAGTATATCTAAGAAATATGCTTCAAAAAAAAAATAATCTAAGTAACTTATTATATTTCTTCCAAATTTTTCGTGTCGCATTTCTATGGATGAAATGCATTAAACGCGGATTTGACCATATAGTTAACCGAATTTGTTTTTTACTTAACCTGTTGATGCACGCTGCATGCTGAATTGCTAACTAGGCTTATGACTATATTATGGCGAAACTAAATTATGAGTACAAAATTTAGTTTTGCGTCAATTTTTTCGGTCGGCCGTCCCACCGTGGTAGCGGTCATCTAGCCTACTATTGACATTTCATACAACAATTTCAAATCCTTCTTAATTCCGTTTATAATCCTCTGAAAAAATTTAAATTTCGCAACAAAAAAACTGATTATTAAACCCAAAGCAGGATCAACAAATAAAATATTAATCTCTGTTAGTCAGTTATTCATAAGCCAAAAAAGTGAATAAAATTAAGAAACCAAAAAAATCAAATCGAGAAAAAGAAACAAACCATAATACCCGTTGGTGAGTAATTCATAAGCTCCAACCTGCAAAACCCAAGCAGGTTTTGAATAAGTAAAAATTAAGAAACTAAAAATCAAAATCTACTGAGAAAAGGAACGAACCCTAACTCATACCCGTTTGGAACCATAATACCCGTTGGTGAGTAATTCAAACCAGGTTCTGAATAAGTTAAAAATAAGAAACTAACAATCAAAGTATAATGAGAAAAGGAACAAACCCTAACTCATACCTGTTTGGAACTGATAAACCCTTTAACTGCAAAATCAAATATCTCCAGCACATCCAATTGAAAATCAGAATATATCTTTAGAATAGAGATAAAACGGAGAGAAGAAAAAAAAAAAAAAAAGAGAAGGAAAAACAGAGAGAAGAAGCGGAAAGAAAAACTGAAGAGCGGTAGTGGTTGTTTCTCTTTTGGTTTCGTGAAATTGATATTTAGGGTTTAGTAGAAAATCGAGACAATAAAAAAAGAGAGGCGGGTTGAAAATATCAAAAATTGGTGGTGTGAAAAAACGGAAGACTCTTATTGGTCTGAATATTTCCGGTGGGGCCAGAAGCTCTCCGGTGGGGCCAGAAGTTCTAGGAAGAGAGCTTTGTTCAGCTTTTAACCACAGCAAAGGAAATTCACCTGAAATCATATTATTAATTAATATACTTCAGATTTTTGTAAATAATCCCTATGGGTTGACTTTAAGTTGTTCAGAGATGGGCCCAATGATAAGTTTGACAATGGGCTATTACTATAAGCGCGCGAATTACACGTCAGGATGATTCTCTAATGCATAAAAATCACGAATCATGCGGAAATACAATAAAAAAACGTATCTTCTAACCGGCATCACAATTTGATGACGAATTTGAGTGGGAAGCATTTGTTCACCAATACTTGCAATTAATTTGGCAAAAAATTGCAGAATTACTAACTAGGGTAATATGCTCTTTTTTGGCCGTAAATGATCTCTCGTAAAAATATACCATATTTTTCTTAATTTTTTAGTCAATTAGTCAACTCTGTCAAATTTCAATAATCCTCCGTATTTTCTGCGTGCTCTTTTTTTCGTAACCTAGTATGTTACATTACGTTAATTCTATTTTTCTGGCTCACCTTGACCTCGTATCTAATGGCCTCAGCTTTTGCATATACCCGTAGTTGCTTGCTCATTGGAAACTTTTCTGTGCTAAGTGATATCACTCACTCACTCACGGGTTAAGTTAGCTAATAATTTATAAGTTATTTCAAATTTGTTTTCTCTGGTTGCTTGAACCTCTTACTTTATTTATACATAAGACATCTCTTAAGTGTTTGCCCGTGATTTTCTTGTTTTTAGACACTCTCTAGATGTAATATGCTGGTTTTCCTTTATTTTTGTGGTCATAATGGTTAGAAACTGTGATCTTTATCAGTATCCTAGTGGTTTATCGTTCGCACAGCGGTTTGCAAATTATAGTTTCGTTGGTATTCTGCCAACACCTCCAGAATTCATTGGAGACTTCTGCATTAAAAAAAAGTAGTGTTTTAGCTAGTTACTTTTCAACATAATTCTATAAACCTTGGGAAATCAGAGGTGCTCTTGCATATTTTTGGGGTCCTAATATTCACTTCCAAATAAGATAGGTAGACCCTAACCTTTTTATCATTTTCTTCCAATCACTAAATGACTTCTTTTAGGTAACTTCTAATGGTCTGTGATTTATCTTTGGAAACGTTTTAGCTGCTACTAAAGCTTATCCTTATATGAATATATCAACAGACCCGGTTAAGGAAATATCAATTTGGGCTAATATCTTGATTGTGAAACATGAACATTTTTCAGAGTAAAAAACCCACATCATCATATAAGCTACATAATCGTGTTCCTCCTAAAAACAGGGATTCAAACGATGATGATGAGGAGGAGGATATGCCTCAGTGCTTCAAGTGTAGAGGATTCAACCACTCTGCTAATGAGTGTCCAAATCATAGAAAATAAACTGGCAACAATGGTCTTTCTACGATACTTGATGAAACATCTGATCATTATGATTCTAAAGAGGAAGATGTTTCAAGCGTAGCTCTCTTGGCTGAAGTTGTCAACTTTGATGAATGTAGAAATACTCATGTCAATCTTGGAGACTTTCTTGATGATCCTTCATCAAATACTTTGGAAGATATAATGGATTTTCACTTACTAATGAAAATTGTTGTTAAAATTTCAGGAGCATCTCAATCAGGGCCGTATCTGAAGTTTCGACGAACTTGTGCGAAATAGATCGGAACGCCTTTTTATCCAAAATTTTTTTTTCACACATAAATAAAATCTACTTAATATCATCAAAGCGAAATAATTTGTGTCGCACAATTTAAGAAGAAAGTATGGTAAAAAATATTAGGAAGTTGGGAAATTTCCATCAAAAATGAAAACAAAGACAGAACTACTTGAGGACTAAACTACGTTGATGAACATATCCAAATAAAAATAAAATTTGAGAACTAAACTACATCCAAAAACAGACTGAGGCAAATAGCCATCTACCAAACACTCTTTCACTTTAGAACTTCTCAACTTCCGATGTTGGTTCCCCCCACTAGGTGCGTATTTCTCGACATACCTGGATTAAAAGAAGGAAACTCAAACGAAAAGTGCCCAGTCGACAAGTAAACTGTAGTAGAACGGAGTAGTAGAAATGCATCATTGTCCTGCAAACTGCATTCTTCTTTTAGAAAATGCAAAATTCAACCGACAAAGTCATTCAAAGTCTTGGGCTTGTAGCCAACAATGAAGTTAGACAATCTAACATATCAAATCATCCATCTAGGTGTAAGAAAGAACTAATTAGCTGATACTACGCATTTAACAAGTGACCAATACCGACAGGATCTTAACGATGAGAAGCAATTATCTTTCATATTACATCCAAAATGTATTCTCCTATAGTACCTCACATTAGTCAGTAACATGTTTGTGCATTATAAAACTCTAATGTGGAACAAATGCCAACAACATTGTAGCGGTTGCATAGATGCAGTAATAGTAGTTTCAGGCCATTATCATACATACTCTATGATTGGTCTTCAAATTGTCAATCTGTTTCTTGAAAAGCTCAGACCAGAAATCCTTACATATAAAGACCTGAAGTATGAGGATCAGATAATGTATAGTAGGGAATATACATATGAACAAGTATAATAATAAATTGGTGCAGTAGGGTATAAACATATGAACAAGTGTGGAAGTTACTGACCTAAATGTATTGTGCAACAAAAATTGAAGCAACGTGGGATGGTATAAGATACTGACCTCTTGTTAATTGTGTGCCCATCGTCACTTAAACTTCGCTCGCCTTGCATTTTAGCATAAGAATACGCCTTCACAAATGGTACGCTTTGTGCGGGAGCACACCTTGCTCCCCTTCAGAACCGGCCCTGATCTCAATTGTGATTATCTGCAAAAACTCTCTCCAACCGAATATGTTCTTACTATACTACTGAAGGTCACGAGGCAACGCTTCAAGTAGAAAAAAAAGTAAGGTATGTCAACAAACTGCAGCTAGAATGGATTTATTCTATGTAATACTAATGGATATGACCTCATTTGTAAGTGCTACAAGATCTCGTGTATTGGAGCCCATGGTTATGTTCCCGAATCCAGAACATTTTATTTTCCAAATGAAATCCCCTAGTATATGAATGAGTGGAAAAGTGATTTCGTTGTGGGGAGAGCTTGTCGTTTGAAATATGTGCTTCAACTCTTCCAAAAGTAAAATCTATAAAGGTATGTACGTCTGTTCTTTATTCTCCTAAAAGTTTGAATGGTTCCAAGGGAAAGGATAAAACTAAAGGAAACAAGAGATCGATCTAAATGATCAAAGAATATAGATATTGACAAACCCGTGCAGGATTCTAGTAGTGAGCTCACTGATGCTCACCTTTCAAAACAATTTTGATCGTGTTGAAAAATGCATTCTTGTCTCTTGTACCCTCAAAAGAGACAAGAACTATGCACAAAAAGGCTTTGGGTCAAACTATATTTAGTTTGTGTCTTGAATATTATTACTTGAATTTCCACCACTTAATGTTGAAATATTGTGGGGACTCTAGTTTATGATCGTCTTTATCAATTCTAGCCTCTAATCAAATAGAGAATAATGATATTTCATGTTGAGCTTTGCTCCATTGAAACAAGTCCATAATACAAATTCCTTCTGGTTTTTAACCTGGTTAGGTACTGGAAAGTCAAAATTTATTCTCAATGCATCTTTGATAAGTCTGTGATTGATGCTACCACATCACAATAAAGTTTAAAATGTAATGACTCAATGTGGGTACCAATAAATCTTATCCTCTCAGTATAAATTTTCCCTAATTATCTGACTCCTAAGCAAGAGAGGAGAACATGATCCATGGGATCTTTACTTGACAACCTAAGATGTTATGTATGCTCTTAGAAAAATATCTAATCATATAAATTGATATGTTAAATTTAAATTCTGGCATGAATTAAACAAAGTTTTCAATTGATCTTCATAAGTCACTATCTTTCAAGTAATGGTACTGAAAAAGACTTCCCCTTGTACAAAATTGAAGAAAGGGCAAAATTGATATTTTACCCTCGTAGTTTGAGTTCTAGTTCGTGAACAGAATCCTTAAATTTAAGAATTCGTTTGGTTCTAAAACTCTACACGGTTTGCTATCCTTCCTTTTCTAAGTCTCACAGTATTTTTAGAACTCTCCAAAATATTGCATGTGAAGTGCTTTTTACATGTGTTTTATCACCACAAATTCATATTAGTAAGAACTATGGAGCCTCCAAGAAAGATCTCTTCTAGTGAGACCTGTATTCATATGGTTGTTAACACAACCATGAAGGAAGATGATAAGTCCTACCCTAAGGAGAAAGATTTATTCTTTAAAAGGAAAAAGAAGAATATGAAGAAGCATAGAGCAAATTTTTCCAACCAACAAAGGTTTGCAACACTTCTTGAAGAACTTAATAAGACTAAGATGGAAGCGCGGGGAATTAAAGACATTCTGCAAAAATCGCTCGAGATTTAAGAAGCACTTTCCATACAACAGCCTAATAGGTTTAAGGGAGTAAACACTCTTATTCATAAACTTTATGTTCCGATGCCGGTTTTTGTCGATGATTATTTTTCTCACGAAAATAATGTATCTTGGTGCCTCTAACATTAAGATCGTTATTTTTTTACTTCTTTGTTCATAATTGGGGAGAAGAGAGAAAAATATTGGATACAAATCTACTTTGTTCGTAACTAGCGAGTAAGTTTGCAAATGTACAAAGAAAATACTTCTGTTGTGGTTAGAGAAAGGTCGCTCATGTTGTTCTAAGGGAATGACATCAAATGGGGAGAGTTCAATTTGAACTTGTGTTTAATTTTCATATGTTTTTAGGGAGTGCGGTTGTAGAGTTATATGATATGCTTATATCTATATATTTCCTTGATGAAGATGCTAATTTTACTTGGTGAAATCGTCCAAATAAAAGCTCGTATGTGCTAATTTCATAATCCACAACAACAATATTCAACAGAAACCATAACAAAATCGTCAAAAATATAAATATAGTTTATCATCCATAGTTGACGAACAAGATTCAATACATGAACAATATTAAACATTTTGTGCTACTGAAATTGGGGAAACTTAAATTAAAAACAACATGGATTCACTGCACCTTCGTAAACCCAAATTAGATTAGTGAATTTTCAGCAAGAAATAATCATTTATCCTTCTTTCGACAAAATCGGTAAATGAAACGCTAATAAAATCTCAACTGAAACCCCTAATTGAAAACCTATCAAATTGATTTTATTTTATTTTGAACCCAAATTGAAACTCAAATAAGAATCAAAACCCTTATTGAACACAAATTGTACCATAAATAAATCATAATCATCTATGTAACAACAATTACACAACCTCTATTTGGCCTTTTCTTTCATCAAAATATCTAAAATCAAACCATAGATTCTAAATCTCTGTTGTGTTCTTCATCATTTGATACAACTACATTTGATTCTAGTTTGATACGTTTATGGGTTTCAACAAAAAGAAAAAAAAAATTAAAGTGGAGAAGAAATAGAGTATAGAGGTGTTAGCAAAGACCGACGGCTATAGGGAGATTGAAGAGCACGTGAAACACAATATTATAAACTAGTTAGTTTGAAGCGGTGCAACTCGGTTTGGACGAGGGTGACTCGGTGTGATTGGTTAAGGATTTGGTTAGTCATTGTTACTAAAGTACAAGATATTTTGGTATTTACATATTTAATTAACTTAAAATTTGACTCAACAAAGTCAACGCGAATTCCAAGTACCAACCACTAAGTTGGACAAATGTTAGACCAAACACTAACATTGGGCAAAATATAAGTACTAAAAACCAAATAACCCTTATTTAGTAGTATTCAACTATAACATATGGCTTTTCGGAGCGTTATATAAGGGGTCATGGATTATAATCTATAGGTTTACCTATTATGCAAAAGAAGTAATGACTAAGGGGGAGAACATATCACCGAAGTATTGGTTCAAAGTTGTAGTGCAATTGAACTTTGAGGAAGGTAACAATACTATGTTTTTAATATAACAACCATTAAGTTGTGTGATTTTTCATTCAATAAAATCTCGAACAGAGTATTCCCATAAGTTTTTATCACTACGGATCTTCAACAACAACGGAGTTGAAACGATCATATGCAGAACCGTAAAAGAAATTTGAAAAACGAAGAATTCAAGATGATGTTGAAGAACCAAGAAAATGAAGCATGATGGATTTTGAGCTGAATGATGGATTTTGAGGTGAATGATCAATTTATTTTGAATCCATATGTACCGATAGTTTTATCACTAAAATTGACAAAGGGGTAGATTTTTAGAGCACTTCTCGATCGAACTTGCAAGTTTTGATATCTCAAGATTTTTGTCAATGTTAGTAGCTTTATTTCTTGTTTACTTAAGTCAAGTCTCAGAATAGATTAGAGTATGGTAGTTGATTATCAGACATCATTGAATAACCCTCGAAGATTCAAGACTGGTATTTGGAGAACTTCATCAACAAAGACGTATGTGAAGACTAAACCATTCTATTTACTCACAAGTATTACCATTCTATCTATATTAGACTATGTAGTATGACTTCTAGTAGATATTGCAAACAGAAAATTTGATTCAAGCTTGTCTTGTTAAACATCTAGAAATATGATTCAAGCAATAGTTGTTCATATAATTGACAAACTTAGGTAGGATTAACTGATTGTTCATAAAAAAATTTTGACTCAAGTTAATAATTTTAAAATTTCCCAAGCAATAGTGTTCATCATCCATGACAATTGGGAAAGTTTCAAATCGATCAATGAGAGTCTTCAGAACTACTGAATTTTTGGACATATGAAGGTACACGTACCAAGTACGCATACCATTGTCTTATGTATTCTGGAATATGGGTAGGTACGCGTACCCAATACCCATACCCCGTAGTTCTTGTAAATGAGTGAGGTACGCGTACTTGGTCCTGAGTTCGCAAATTTCCTTAGAATCCGTATACCCGGTACACATACCCAGTGTAACACCCGATTTTTCGGGCCCGGATCCTGCCCGGATCCATGCCCGAAAACTCGAAGTGCTACTTCGATACCATAGCCGAAGCCCGGCTACTAAGCCCAAGCTCTTTAAGTAATTCATTTGGGCTAATTTAATCCATGCTCAAATTAATATTTTTATCGCAGAGGAATACTTAGAAAAATTATTTTGGAAAATCTAACCGTTGATTTAGCCTCATTTTAAAACCACCGGAAACAAAACACATTTTGGTTCATAAATAAAAATATCAATACCGTTCATGTTTTATGATTTACTTAATAAGTAACTATTACAACACCAAATTGTACAACTGAAAACAGACCTAGGTAGATTCCTAGAATTTTACAAGATTCATACGAGTTTCAAAATTTATGATAATTATACGGATACAGTACTGATTGAAACTATTATTTTATATCCATTTTCCATAAGTTTTAGATTAAGTTTAATTTCCTAAGACCACGGTCAAACATGTAGTTGACTAGCACTGCAGAAATTCAAAACTGTGACACTGTTTTAGAAAAATTATATTAAATCGCGCACAACTCAAAATTGGATGAGTCCTGTCATTTTAGAAAGAAAAAAACATAGATGATGATTTCCTCTGTGGACGCTAACATCTAAAAACCAATATATCATAGCTTTTAATTAGGATTTTTATAAGACATTTAAAACAGTCATATATTTTATGGATTTAACACTCGTATAAAGAATTATTTTAAAAATAGTTATACAACTCAGAAAATTCTATAAATTTTATCAAATGTCCCTTAAGATGTTTTACATTTATTACAAAAATAATCATATCTAAACATATTGATAATTTAAAATGAAGATCAGTCAACTAAACATCATACAATATTTTTACAAACATTCAAACTAAGATTAATTACATCTTAAAATAGAGTTTTAGGCATAAATGATAACTTTAGACATCTCTAATCATTCTCTAGGCTCCAAGTTGATCAACTCCCTTGTCACGCATCAAATCTGGAATTTTTGTCATAATACGACGTGAGTTGTGACACCCAATAGGCAAAGAAGCAACAAAACATTTTATGCAATATTTTTCAATTCATTTTAAAAACATCTAACATGATTAACAATACCGCAAACACATGGAAACACCTCATCCATAAACACCAATAAATTCAATCAATCCGCTCGCCCAGGGAGCCCCACGTGGGTTTAGGGAAACAAAACCGTTCCCAAGGATATCTCGTATCCCATCAAAGTTGTTTTTAAGAATCACAATCTATGGACCGCAGCCCAACATTCATAATCATACTCACAACATCGATTATCATTCATATATTAATGAAAACTTACAAAATAAATTTAATTAAAAGAAACTTAAATAAAAAGAAGGTTTTTGACTGTGTTGCGCCTACCTCAAATTGCAAGATCCAGAAGCTATAAAAATACAAGCTATTAACTTTATAGACACTACGGTTCACCGTCTTCAATACCAAAATAATCGTCTCCCATACTATTCCCTATTTTATCTAGTGACAATACTTTTCTGTTTTTTAAAGGAAATAATCGTCTTCCATGGATTCTCCCAAAATATCAAGTAATAGTCTTTTGTTTCGTTTTCTTATAAATAATAAAGCATCTTGCTTAATAACAAAGATACTCTTTCCATCCTAACACTAAGTAAATTTCTTAATTAATGCTATTACCATTTTATCAAAATCTACCATTCATACACCTAACCATAATTTGAAAATTATATATATACTTCCTTCTTTCTCAAATCTAAAATAAATTACACATTTATTCTCAATATTTAATCATGTCAAGTCAATAAATATAATTAAGATTTTTAGTTTCACATTTTGAATTAGTTAGAGCACAAACTATTAAGTTACCAAAATAATTCAAATTTTCCAATTTAAAATCCATGCAGAAATTCCATTAATCACTAACCGTGACAACTAAGGAAAGTGATTTTTCTTTATTTAAATTTACCAAATAATCAATCAACAACCAATAATATAGTGACATGCAAAACTATTTATTTTCATTTTCACCTCAAGTGACAACTAGCAATAATAATTCTTATAATTAAATTAACGAATTTAAAACATTACCAAAAATATAATCAATACTTAATTATATTATTTATATTTATAAAGTGACACCTAATAATATGTACACACTTTCCAAAAATAAATTCTGAAGGCATTCATAAGCTCATGCAAAACAAATTTTGTATTTTTGTTAATATAATTAATTATCAAGTTTCACAAATGTCAACATGTTACATGTCAAGCTCCATCAATTAATTATATTCTTGTTAAAATCAATCAAATCTAATCAATTAGTAAAAATATATTAACAACGTCCTTGATCAAGCACTAGTTCGCTGAGATAATCTAAGTATACTAAATTATGAAATTACCCTTTTATCAATATACAAAAATACCCTTAAAAATTGGACTGGGTATTACACCCAGGCCATCTGAATTCATGAAATAGTCCACAGGTACGCGTACCCTTTCGCATACCTATCCCATACGAACTAAAGCAGATGCATTCATACTATATTCTAAAATACTTTTGACACCGTTATGACTCTCATATACACCTCTAAGACATTTTGAACACTAAATCATTCTATGTTTGTGATTCATGACACAAATCTTAAGTGTTGAATGAACACGACATTGCTTATATATTCATAAGGCATATTTTCCATGAACTATCATTGTACACGGTTCTGGTACTCTGATAATGTATATTCTTCTATGCGATTTCAAGAAAAACTTCTCACGTGCTGACATCAACTGCTAACAAGAGTTTCATCTAAACAACGAAAGTATGTGCTTGAATCTCAAGTTATCTTAAGTTGAATTCTAAGTAACTCTAGTCTTGAAAATCCTTAAATAACGAGACTCAAACAACTAGGAAATTTAATCCTTGACACTTTTGTGTCCTAGTTGATTGCTAGAGTCGTCCTCTATGAACCTAGGTTTCCTTTGAGAAACATAATTAAATTTACAACTTAAAGACTTCACTTAGGGATTCGTGAAGTCAGGTCTGACTATCTTTACCTTGATAATTTGTGTACCCTGATCTTGTTCTTTCTGTTATCGATGTTTTATTAATCTCTTTCAGGAACGAGATAGATAGAAATTGCAAATTTCTCTTAGTCTTAGACTTTGTGACTCTTCAAGATAGATATCTAAAACTCTTCTTTATTGATCGGTTTAAGATTGTTCCTGACAGGTGGCACTACAAGAAAGCAAGTCTATTGCTGTAAAATTTTGCCACACATCAACATAGACTGAGGCAATAGGTAGGTTTTAGCCTCACTACATAAAAGGTGTGGCATTATGTGAGACCTTTTGCCACGCCTATACATAGTCGAGGAAAAAGAGTACCTTTTTGCCTCATGTAACTTTTAACTGTAGCAATAAATATATTTATGCCACATCAGTGTGGCAATATGTACAAAATACAATAAATTAATAAAATTTGCACTCCCTTTTGCCACACAGGCGCTGCTATAGCTATTTATAAAGAATAGATAAATAAATATTGTGAGTTTTTTTTTTTAAAAAAAAAAGACAAAAATATATAAAGAATAAATAAATAAATAAATATCATGAGTTTTTTTTTTAAAAAAGAAAAAAAATCGTGTTACTTCACGTGATATCACACGCCCCCACGAAAAAAACCAACAATACTTGACGAAGAAAACAAAGAAAAGAACCCGATGAAGTTTTGAGTTCTTAGGCGGCTCTCTGAACAGCAGAACATGTGAACTGATTACAAAGTTCTCCCATACACCCAAAGATTTCGGATATTCCCAAATGAAACAGTTTCAGTCTTTTCTCTCCGAAAAATCAAAATGGAAGAAAAAAAGGAAATCTCTAGAAACCCAAACAAAGTGGGATTCGCTATGCCTTATGACTAATATTTTTCTTTAATGAAATTTAAATTCTTTATTTGCATTCAATTTTTATTATGGCTTTACTGTTTTTTATCACCATGCATAATTTAAAATATAATATTAAAATGGCCAGTAAATGAGTTTTTGCTACATGCAAGCTGTCCCAATAGGACTTGTGACTAATATTTTTCTTTAATGAAATTTAAATTCTTTATTTGCATTCAATTTTTATTATGGCTTTACTGTTTTTTGTCACCATGCATAATTTAAAATTCATATTTTGATGCAGTTAAGAAGCAAATTCCTATCCAATTTTCACTATCTGCAAGAGACTCTATTCTGTGGCAATGCAACCGTGTCAAACACGCACAAGATTACCTACTAGATGTTCCAATCAGTGGGTTGGATCAATGCCTTGGGCCCAGACAGTTCAGAGCTGTAGTTTGTTATGGCCTTGGTATCCCTTTGTTTGTTGAGGATGGTTTATGCTCGTGCTGTAATAAACCTATGGATATTTTTGGGGAACATGCGCTACACTGTGCTAAAGATGTTGGAATTAAGTTTCGACATGACTTGGTTCATGATATAATTGCCGATATTTGCTACAAGGCTGGTGTACCTGCGCGCAAAGAAGTTGCTCTGGGTTTTCTGCCTGATGATAACAAGGATTTACGTCCGGCTGACATTCTTGTTCTTAACTGGGAAAATGGCCAAGACGTGTGTATGGATGTCACATGCGTCTCTCCTTTCACCGGCGAGGGAGTTCGTACCTTTATTACAGGCCAAGCCATTTCAAGGGCAATTTCGCGTAAACGTACTAAATACTTGGACGAATGTACCTCTCACGGTTATGGTTTGGGTGTTTTATCTTTCACTACCTTAGGAGAGCTTGGTGATGATACTATTTGTTTTTTCAAGCGTTTGAAGAATTGTTTAGTTAGTAATGATGCTGGTAGTGGTCCAGGTAGATTTATTTTTTATATGTTGGTGTTTCTATTCAGAAAGGGGTTGGTGCCCAGCTTGTAGCTCGGTTGCCAACTAAAAGTGTAAAAACTTAATGACGTCTATTAATTAAATATAAAATTAGGTAAATAAATATTTAAAATGTCCAACAAATCAGTAAATGAGTTTTTGCTACATGCAAGCTGTCCCAATAAGACTTGTCTTGCCGCAGTCAGAATTGGGCTTTTAGCTACAACAATGGTGTGGAAAATTTTTTTTGAATGAAATGAAATTCAAAATAATTTTATATTAAATAATACTAAATGTTTTTGCCTCACCTTATTGCCTCACCAGTTGGTATGGCAAAAAATTTAATATAAATAAATAAAATTTAAAATAAAGATAAAATAAAATTAATAAATAGTACCTTTTTGCCATATGATATTGCCTCACAGTTTGGTGAGGCAAAAAGAATCCAGTTTTTGCTACAGTACATTAAAGGTGTGGCAATTATTTCTTGCCACATAGGTTGTGTTTTTATGTGGCAAAAATGGTTTAGCCATACTCAAGTTTTTATATGGGTACTTGCCACATTAGTGACGTGTTGCAATACTCCAGTTTTCTTGTAGTGTGGTTAAAATCTAGGCTTCTCCGATAACTGAGTGTAAGTGTTCCATATTTGTGAGGTTCGCTAGATTTATTTATTGCAAACATATATTCAAGCCTTTATCTGTTGATCCAAAGGGAAATCAAATAGGCTTATCTGTTAAAGGAAGATTGGTATCAATAGTCTTCACTTAGGATGAAGCAACTTTTAGGTTGTAAAGAACATCATCTAAGGGAATCAATTGCGCAAAGCCTTGCGAGGTTCAAGAGACATATGGAGCATGAATGCAGCTGAATTGCTTGAAGGGTGAATTCGGTATCAACTATATTCCAGTCCGATGTCTGATAGTAGGCTAGTGCCTATTGTGTCTTAATACAGTTCGTTGTTCAAATCTAGACAAGGTCCCGAGGTTTTTCTAAAGTTGCAGTTTTCCTCGTCAACAAAACTTCTGGTGTCTTGTATTTTTCCTTTTCCGCAGTATATTTCTTTATCTTTATTATAGGAATTGCACAAGTTGTACGTAGTCAAATCTAGTAGATAAGTCCATCTTAAAAGATTAATTGATAATAAGTTTCATTTCTACGAGTCATCGTCGAGGTTTCCTTTCGGGTTCTTCTGGGAGTTGGAAGAATTCTTTAAGTTCCTCATTGTCGATCGAATTTTGAATCATTATCTTGAGAGGTTTTTACACTTCTCCATTTGATGGCCATTGAAGTAATAGTACTCGCAATATTCCCTGGATTTTTCTGATCTTGGAGGCTGCTTTCCCTTTGACCACAGCCATTCGAAGTCTATCCTATTTTTAATTTCCCGTAGAATCCGAAAACAGCTGGTGTTGAGCTTCGTGTACCCTTGGTCTTCGAATATTCGATTGTTTCTTCGATAATCATCTCGTCATCCATGCTTCTCTTCGTTCGAACGCTCGGTTTCATTGGGCCTGTTGCCGATTCTGCTGGCTGGTTCGATCGAGTTGGTACGATGAGATTTATGCTCCCGGGACTGGGCTCTAGGTTCTCGTGCTGGATTTCTTCCAACCTGGCGTGTCTTTTGATGATAACTCGAAAATCTCCCTCGGTGATAGGGTTGTTTCCGTGGATCTCGACAAACAGTGGACTCATTTTGTCTAAACCCCATTTGTAACAATTGATGCTGACCACTAAGCCGGCATTCCCGATAGCTTGGAAGATCTTGTGCCACATGTCGGTGTACTCTCTTATTGTTTCTTTTGGTTCGATGTCCAATGAGAACAACTTGTCCATCCCTGCACCCACAGTATTGTTGTACATGTATGTCTCAATAAATACTCAGGTGAGCTATGCGTAGGAGTCGATGGAGTTAGGTGGTAGGTTATCGAACCAAGACAACGCTAATCCTTTCAAGCTAGAGAGAAAATATCTGCATAGGACTACGTCGTTTTTTTTTTCCATCTCGTCATGATTCGGTTATAGTAACGAAGATGAGCCGCAGGTTCAATGGATCCGTCGTAGCATTCAAATGGCGGGATTGGGCACTTAGGAGGGATAGTGACGCTTGCTAGATGTACGGTAAGTGGTGTTGTGATTGCCTCTCTCATTACTTCCTCGAGCCTTCCTCCTCCCTCTTTGGATTTAAGCAGCTTGATTTCTTCCATCATCTCGCTGCGAAGGGCTTTTATCACAATGAAATGTTCGTCCCATGCACCAGATTTGCTGGGTCTTCGTGGATCAGTATCGTATAATTCTGAACCTTCTGGTTCATAATCAGGGTCTGATTGATGACTAAGACGTTAACCCGACGATCGATATTTTAGCGGAACTTGGTTTGCCAGGAGCATTCTTGGTCAGGATTCCTGCGTTGATCAGAAGCTTTGGAATTTGCCTCGTCTTGTGTTGCTATTAAGTTAACAGCTTCCGCCTCGAGTGCAATCTTTTCCTTGGGCTGTTGATTCTCATATGCCAAGAGTGTTACCGCATTAGCGTATGCCTTTTGATTCTTTCTCATTGCCTCAAGCTTTGCTGCTAACTGTATAGATGGATTCAAGCCCTGGTTCGGTGTACATCCGGGTACTGGATCTCCAACGATGGCCAAGTCTTCGTCCTCTATGGTTTGGATTATTGGTTGCGGGGGGTCTTGTTTTAGACCTTGGGGAATGGCTTCGAGGAGTACTCCCGTGGTTTGAAGTTGTTCGGTTAACAACAACATGTTCAAATGGTTGGTTCGCAGCATCCCGTAGATATGCTGCTGCACAACGGAATCTGCAATACCTTCTCGGGTATCAACAATGTTTGTTGGTGCTGCCAAAATAATGAAGATGATCGCCGGGAAGATTGAATGAAGAGTTATTTGAAAATCAAAACAACAATAGTTCGATTTTTGAAATTGTTTTCATTAAGCAATGTCCACTGCTGCCAAAATATGCATCTGATAACATGTCCTATTGTAAGTACACTTATTTATCTCCATTGCCACGTGTACTAACAGAGTCCACGTGGAGGCCATTACCCAAAGGATGACACATGGGGGCATCCGTGGCACTTAGACAACGTGCCATCTGTCAAGACCAACGGTCAGAAATAAAGGAGCACCCGAGATAAGTAGTCCCGCGTAGCACCAAGGGATGGCTTTAACCCATCACGAGGTAAGGTATGATCAACGGTCAGAGGTAGTCCAACTGACACAGACGTGACAAGAGGACTGACACCACTCGGCGCGGACTGGACCGCCCCAACCACCCGCATTTAATGCGGCTCAGAGAACACGTGTCGGACGACCAACGGAGGAAACGAGGGTTGACATAGAAGTCCGCGGACCCGCAGGAAGCCGGATGCGTAGAAGCCGGGATACAGTATAAGCCGCGGGGGTGACATAGAAATCCGCGGACCACGCACAGAGTACGAGAAGATAAGATCTCAACAACTCATTGTCAGTGGACCCACCCAATCTAGCTATAAATATGTATACCCCCTCCACTGAGAGGGGGATAAAAAGGGAGGGAGGAGAGAGAATAGGGAGAAGTAAGTGAGAGTTTTAGCTCAAGTGGTCGATGATCACAAGATCTTGTGATCATCTTTTATGCTGTTTATCTTATAGTAAATCTCCTCGCACCCGTGGATGTAGGCCTTAGTCTTGAACCACGTAAACCATTGTCTCTTTTACCTTTTGCACCGATAGCCTCATTTACATACTCGTATCTCGGACCTATCGCCTTGGGGGATGATGATGAGATCATGACAAACTAGAGGGTTTGGAATCTTTGAATTATCATCTACCCGGGCATATTATACACTTCTCACACCTCGGTGCACGTATTCTATTCTTATAAAGATTGTTTGTGATCACGTGGAATCAAACCCGATTCTCGTGTTCACAATTTGGCGCTAGAACAGGGACCTTGTCCCGTAAAAAGATTTATCTTTTCTGTGACTTCACAAACCTCAACCTCAAAAAAATTTTATTTAAAAACGCAAACGGATCTTGTTCTTGACTCGTTTTTCGCACATATTTATGTCTATTGTGTTTTCTACCAACATGATCCGAGCATTATATGACCTTTAAACAAACAGATCTGGGTTTTAGCAAACAGATCTGTTCTTAGACTTGTTTTCGCACATATCATTCTTAGATCTTGTTGTGTTTTCTACCAACAGATCTAGGTTTTAACTTGGAATTTCAAACACAATTTCCACCAAAAGGTTTGGGCTTTTTGCAAATAACGACCCATGGATTTTATCCCGTTAAATCCGCATCCATCTGTCTTTCGTACTATTCACCAAAATAACAACCCGAGTACACTCATTACCGCTAGAAATCAAGTTTATGAAGTCAAAATTGAACTAACGGCCAACCCGTGGACTTTTGGGTCTCGGATTACCTCCCATGTCCTTTGTGCAGATTATTGCAATGGAAAGTAACAAAGATACTGGAAAGACAAAGATAACTCCAAGAGATACTCCAAGGACCACACCAGCAATAACAAGGAGCAGACAAAAGGGCGAAGGACGCACAGCCGCGGACAACATGACCGGGGCGGAAAGCACATGGCTCTTAGATGCGGGAAACATCGCAATGGAGGCAAAGAAGGCTGCGGCCGCAAGAGCTGCTGCACCAAACAAGGGGGTTTCTCAAGTGATTGCTTCCAAAGTAACAAGTGCAACTGAGGCCAGTAGAGCCTCGGGAGGCTATAGCCGAATCGGTGATCGAGAACCATCCCTATGGGATGCCGGACAACGAACAAGACGAACGACTACCGGCAGGATTCAACGGAATAATCGGCGGACATGCCATTAATGGAAGAAATCAATACCACGATCCCCGAGGGACAAGCTCAACTACGGGAAGGAATCCCCAATCAAGCGTCGAACCAAACAGGCGCAAATATTGGCAATAACCGGAGGAGCTACAGAGGAATCAACTAACGTACGCGGATGCGGTGGCCTGTTAGCTCAAGAAAACCAAAGAACTAAGAGAGAAGATCCTCCGAAGCTCCGAACTAGTGAATCAAAGACGATGAAGCTAACTTTCGGTGCAGATGAACGAGGGACCGAGGGGCGATCTTCGAAAACATCCTGCAACAACTAACCGAAGAAGGATACCCCAAAGAGATGCGCGGAGCAGTAGAAGGTCCGACCCGGACTACCGACCGTAAATTCGGACTACTACGACGCGGAGGAGGCCACAACATCACAACCCACAAGAAAGACACGGTCTTCCATTCAGACGAGCACCTTTGTTTGGCAATGGAGAACCTCCGCGCGGAAATGCTAGCAGAGATCAATCAACTCAAGACCGAGGCAAGGAGGTGGAAGACTAGAACAGATTATGAAGGAGGCCAACACTACCCCCTTGCACGATGGTTGGCTACGGCTACCATTCCGCAAAAATGTCCGGTCCCGACCTTTGAATGTTACGACGGTTCCGCGGATCCCTCATCTCATATACGATATTACAACAGGGTAATGGCCAGGTGGGATTACGACGAGGCTATACTATGCGAGATACTCCCTTCAAGCCTGAAAGGATCCGCGTTATCTTGGTTTGATAACCTCAAGCCGAGTGCATTGATTCATATGATCGGCTCACCGAAAAGTTCTTGGCCACCTACATGTACAACAAAGTTGTGAACACGGGGATGGACAAGCTCTTCTCACTTGCAATTAAGTACGTGGAGTCCGTTCGAGAATACACGGATAGATGGCACAAGGTATGTCGGGCCATTGGACATGTGGATCCCGTGGTGAGTATTAACTGTTACAAATGGGGCTTGATAGGATGAGCCCGTTGTTTGTTGAAATCCCAATGTACCTCCCCAACCACCGAGGAGATTTAAGGATAATCATTGAAAAACATGCGAGGTTGGAAGAAATTCAAAAAGATAACCCCGAGCGCAGACACAACGAACCCCACGGACAAATTCCGCGGAACTAGTAGAATGCCCAGCCACACCAAAAGGATCGAAAAGACGATCACAAAAGGAATGGCGGAAAGTTTGAAGACCGGGTCTATACGAAACTCAACACCAGCTATCCGCGCATACTAAAGGAGATCAAGGATCGCGAAGACTTAGACTCCGCCCCGGTCTAAAGGGAAACAACCACCGGCCTCGGCAGAGTCCAAAGAGTATCTGCGATTTCCACCGCTTCTACGGACACACGACAGAGAAATGCAAAAATCTCAAGATAGCGAGTACAAAAGATGATAGATGCGGGGGGGATCTCAAAAATATGTGGAAAAAGGCTGGAATGGAAGATAGAGCCAAACGCAAACAAACATGTCCAACTACCCGAGGTAATCGCACATTGAACGCTATATCCCGCTCGGAAAGCAAAGAACCAACCCTAACGGCACAAATAGGGAAACGAGTGAGAAAGCAATTTGAAGATTCTTTGTGAGCTTTACAAGTATAAATGGGAAGGAAGTGGAAGAGCACGAGGAGTGGATGAACGCACCTCTGATTTTTGAAGCCGATGATATTGAGGACGACATGGAAGATCACAACGACCCATTAATCCTCACATTGCCAATCGCAGGATGCAACATAAGGAAAATCCTCATCGATGGAGGAAGCTCCGTAAATGTCTTGTTTTACGATACATTCAAACGCATGGAGCTTAACGATGAGCAACTCGACTTCACACTACACCATCTACTGAGGTTCAATGGCACGGCTCCCGAAGCCCCCGGGGGATATTATCTTACAAGTGGATGCAGGCCCCATGAAAGTCGACACTCGCTTTAGTGTGGTGAACACGCCTTCGCCCTACAATGCCATTATTGGACGAAGATGGGTCCACAAGCTCAAGGGGGTCGTGAGCTACCTACCATCAATACCTTAGGTTTCCCACTCCCTAGGAATAATGGAGATAAAGGGTGCTCAAGCTTCCGTAAAGAATGCCACGCGATGCAAATACAACTCAACAAAGAAGAAGATGAGAAAAAGGAAAACCCATGAGGTTCGGAGCAAGGCGATATCCAAAGACAAAGCCATCGACGAATATCCGGAGGAGATCTCGGGAAAAGCTTGCCTAAAGGGAGTGCAGTAGGAAACACGGAGGCCTCAACATCAAAGGTTAACCGGCGTCCTCGCAAACAAAGAATACGAGACTACCAAATAGCAATTAAAGAAAATCCCCCCACAGGGGGCAAAGCCCACTTTCACATCCTTGGAGGCGGTGAAAGAGATCAACATAGGAACGGAGAAGAATCCGAGAAAGATCAAAATAGGAACTCTAATGGACGGAGAACGCGAAGCTTCGATAAAACTACTAAAGGAATACGCGGACATCTTCGCATGGAAACTATCCGATATGCCGGGAATAGACCCAAAGACAAAGATCTGACATGAGTGTGCATTAAACACAGCACACCCCCGTGACGACAAAAGATACGAAAGGTGGCCACAGAGCATCACAAAGCAAGTAGAAACGGAGCTACGACAGCTATTAGAAGCCGTTTTTATAAAAGAAGTCAAATACCCCACTTGGATCTCCAACATGGTAATAGTACCAAAGAAAAATGGAGGGGTCGAACCGCATCGACTTCACCAACTTTGAACAAAGCATGCCCCAAGGATAGTTATCCATTACCCAAGCATTGACCACTAGTCGACGCGGTAGAAGGATATGAAGAGTTGTCGTTCATGGACGGATATTAGGATACAACCAACTATTTTTGGCGAGAAGAAGACCAGCAACATACCGCATTTTACACACCCCATGGTCTTTATTGTTACGTAAGAATGCCTTTCGGGCTCCAAACGCGGAGCAACGTACCAAAGGATGGTCGATGCTATTTTCAAGCCGTGGATCGGTAGGACTTTAGAGGTCTACGTCGACGATATGCTCGTAAAAAGCGAGTAAGAAAGAACCACCACCGGGATTTGAAGGACATCTTTGAGCTATGAGAGAGCACAACATGAAAGTAAACAGGAAAAATGCACTTTGGGGTGACCTCGGGAAAATTCCTTGGATACCTGGTGACAAAAAGAGGCATTGAAGTAGATCCCGAAAAATCCGAGCCATAACAAACATGCCATCTCCGAAGAACCTAAAAGAGGTACAAAAGCTCAATGGATCCCTAGCGGCTCTGGGAAGATTCATCTCAAGATCCTCGGATAGGTGCAAACTCTTCTTCATCATCTTGAAAAAAGGGACTAAATTTGAATGGACGACGAATGCGAAGAAGCTTTTTGGGCATTAAACAATACCTAGCGAAATCCCCATCCTTCGAAACTAGGACCACGAGGAGGTTTTGGCACTCTACATTGCAGCAACAGACGACGCAGAAGCGCGAGTGCTCGTCGAACCCATACGAAGGAGGAGCAACCGATCTACTATGTCGGCAAGACCCCAATTCCGCGGAACGAAACTACACGAGAATTGAACTGACTAATCCTAGCCGTCGTATGGTCTACTTTAAAGCTGAGGACGTACTTCTTAACGCATGACATACGTATCCCATGTCGGGCACCCTTAGAGACCATCCTCAAAGGGGCATGAAAGGTAGGACGAATAGCAAAATGGAGCACATACCTCGACCAATTCAACATCCACTATGAGCTCCAACACTCCCGTAAATCGCAGTATTAGCGAGACTTTCAGCGGACCTGCCTTTGGACAACGAAGAAGAAGTACGCATACAAGGATGGAAGGCTATGGGCGCCCCGAAATAGAAAAACCAGAGCCAAATAATATTCTTGAGCCGGTGAACCCACGGCAATGGGAGGTCTTCGTTGATGGCTCAAAAAATAGAGAGGGCGCGGGGATAGGCATCGTCATCACCACACCCACGGGAGACAGAATCGTGCACGCATTGATTGGAATTCGAAGGCCATACCAATAACATCGTAGAATATGAAGGAGTGATCCATGCTCTCCGCTTGATAATTGAATTGGGCATACAAGAAGTACGGGTAACAAGCGACTCTGGTGATCATACGGCAGATAGGCTACGAATACAATGTGTACGACGAAACACTAATGGCATACATGGCTCTAGTGCAAACATTGGCCTCCCAAGTACCAAAAATCAATTTCCGACATCTGCGCAGAAAGGAGCTTAGACACGCGGATGCCCGGCATATATATCATCCATGCTTAAAACGAAGATGTCAAAGCAATCAAGGTAACAAGAGTGTACGAACCATCCATCAAACTCCAAGAAACGTGCGCGGCTAACCAACGCAAACCTAAGGAGAAAGATATCTCTCGACGAGGATGTCGGAGAATACATATTCGCGATTTCCGGAACGATGACATTACGACAAGCGGAGGAAGGCGGCGATTATAGTCGGAGGCCGATTGGAGATCGAAATCCACTCTTTCCTCAAAGAAGGAAACTCCCAGGACACCAAACAGGCTAGGAAGGTGCGGTCAAGAGCGGGGATGTACGAGCTAAGAGACCAAGCCTTATACGAGAAAATCATTCCTCGGACCACTTCGTGCTGCCTATCCCGATCGGAGGGACATGTCATTTTAAAAGATATACACAGAGGAGACGCAGGGAATCACGGTGGAATGAGATCCCTAGCGAGATAAGGCAAAGACGCAGGCTATTACTAGCCAACCATGATCCGAGATGCATTTTAATGGCGAAAAGATGCGAAGAATGTCAAAGATTTGGTAAACGAATCCACGCCCCAGCTACAAAGTTGAACTCGGTTGATAGTCCGTGGCCCTTCGGGAAATGGGGTATCGACATAGTAGGCCCACTCGTATCAGGGACGGGGAAACGAAGATTCCTAATAGTGGCAACGGATTATTTCAGCAAGTGGGTAGAAGCAAAGGCATTGGCAAGAATTCGGGATTCAGACGTCTTCACTTTTATTTTTCAAAATATCATCTGCGAGTTTGGCATCCCCATCAGAGATAGTCTCACACAACGGTAAACAGCTACAAGGAAAGAATATTGACTTGCTGTTTCGACACCTTCAAGATTCGGAAAAACAAATCCACCCCCATATACCCACAAAGCAACGGACAAGCGAAGCCACAAACAAAACTTTGGCACTCATTCTTAAAAACAGCTAGATGAGTACAAGGGCGATGGTGTGAACAAATGCATAACGTTCTATGGGCATATAGGGCGACTCGAAGATCGGCTAGGAGAATCCCCATTTCTACTCACCTACGGAGTGACGGTAATCCCCATGGAAATTCTACTTCCAACTACAAAGACGAAGCACGGGAAAAGAATCTCACCACGGACATGATGTTGGAAAGGCTCGACGACCTCGAAGAAAGAAGAGAAGCAGACTTGCAAAGAATGGAAAACTACCAACGCTTGGTGGCAGAGAATATAACAAAAAAGTGAAATTTAGGAATTTCGTAGAAGGGCGATATGTGTTGAGGACCATTCCCCAATACCAGCAGAGAAAAGAAGTGGGGAAAATTAGCACCAACTTGGGGAGGACCCTACATAATACATGACATCGTTGAGGCAATGGCTCTTACTATCTGCGCAATATGAAAGGGGAAATCCTCATGCATCCGTGGAATGCCAAATACCTCAAGCCATACTACCCATGACCAACCACCTGCGTGTATATTTCAGAAGAAGAAAATGGACTAGCTAATCCACATGTTTCTATCTCTGACAAAGGAGTAACGCACCTTAACCTTTCAATCAATCCAAATTTTCATTTTCAAATATCATATCCCGTTCATTACCCACGCACATTTCAATTTATTCAAAACCCACAACCTATATAAAACACATACCATATAAACCACATGTATATACTACTTACACAATGTACATTGAAAACCATGTCACATCTTAATAAAATATCGATGCAATTGTTACCCCGTGGATGTAGGCCTTAAGGCCGAACCACGTAAATCGTTGTACAATTACTATTATTAGGAATTGACATTATACTTAGTAAGAGGATATCCTGCACAAAGCATGGATCATACCCATTACAATATACCGGGTAATATCCGTGCAAAGCACACACCCGCAATATATCGGAGCATACACATGCAATCTCTCGAACTCCTCGTAAGTGTCTATAAGTGTATGACCAGGAGGCGACTTCTTACGGAATGAGATATCCGTGCAATATTACAAGCCGCGAACTTAATGGAGTACATCCTTAAACGTCGGCCGGACCCCCACCGTCCGGTGATCCTCCGGCCAAGGAGTTAGCTGGACGGGTGCAAGGTCACAAGACGATTCAGGGGATACCAACCTACGGAGTTGCACGAACAATACACTTTATCAACATTCATGGAATTTTGCACAAACACTGCATGAATTCTTCATTATATTTAAAGATGGTAGACATAAATTCAACAAAATTCAAAATCGGTTTAAACACCAAAGTTTGATCTAACACATGCAGTTGATTACAAGCCCAAAGAGCAAAATAACAAAAACGCCAAAAAAGGATAAGCAACCGAGATCAATCCCTAGCATACTAACTACGGTCTATCGAGTAGGAGCGTTATCCGTGGTTTATCCTTGGCGATGAAGGAACGCTACCACCCGAGGAGGGCCCGGAAGAACTTGATGGGAGCGCAGTGCGGACGCCGAGTATAATTCTTGGTTAGTCCATGGTTTTTCTTGAGATCCGGCTCAATCTCACCAAGAATCTTATTAATCTCTTGGCCGATTGTTTGCGGGCCATGAGACCTATGGCTACGCTCCTCATCTCGGCTGATTCAAGGAAGTACAAAGCTGGTCTATCCTTTGATTAGCTTGCTTCAACATTTCATCATCGAGACGAGGCTAGACCGCGATGGTAGTTAGCTTGACCCTCCGGTTGAACTACCTTAGCCCGAGCTTCGGCAAACTTTTCATCTGCTGACTTTAAGTCAGTACTTGGAGCTCTGCGAGACGGTAGAAGAAGACAGTGAGTTATGACAGATACAATACAAAGCACACTCGATGACGAAGACGTATACCTTCAACAATGATCAACCGCGGAATCCCTCGCTTCGCGGCATAATCATATTCATTTGATAACTTATCGTAATCTACCGCAGCAGATTATGAGCATATTGACTCGCGCTTAGGTCATTTCGAAGCATCAAGCCCGAATGACGATGTCGATTAACCTCGTCGTTCTTCGATTCCAACCCCTTATTAAGACGATACATAGTCACCTCTAAGTCTCTCTCACGCTCAACCCGACGAGCCACATCAGCTCGAGACGCGGATAAAGCACTACTGAGAGCACTACACTCTGCCCTAGCATCGTCCCTTTCCTTGGCAAGACGCTGCATATATAGGTCCGCACATCCGAGGGATGAGAAGACCGCGCTCGCCGCGCCTCGTCTTCCATGACATTAAGTTTAATTTCTAAGGAGGAAATCCGCCCACGGGCTTGCTCAAGATTATCCCGCGTCCATAAAAGAGCCCCCGTTGAACAAGTGGCGGTCATGGTTATTTCGATTTTGCGAGATCTACCAAGCAATACTTTCTCTTACGCCATTCTTCGGCCATAGCGTTATGAACATCGCGCGGGCATTCCACTTCGCCGACTCACTCTTAAGTTTTTCAACTAACTCAAGCAATGCGACCCCTTTTGACGAGCCCCTCTCACCCGAAGCCACAACAATTCGGGGACTCCGCCCACTGAAGACAGTACAGCGGGAGGAGGGAAGAAAGAGAAAATTCAGAACAAATAAGGAACAGGAAACTACCAAAGAAGGAAAGCGCAGGACACAGAAATGGACGAGGAGTTCTCTCGGCAATGATTAACTTGGCCTTAACCGAGAGCCGGCTCGAACGTAGGCGAGCCTCTTCCGTGCCTGCTTTGCTCCTTACGCCAAGCGAGACTCTTGACTCGGTTATCTCTTCATCCTTAGCGAGGCCGAAGCCTCGCGCTCGTAGCGTCTCTTCGCAATGTCGAAGCTTCCCTTCTAGCTTGAGAGATTTAGCCTTGAAGAGCCGGTAAAGATGGTGATTACAATACTCACTTCTCATCATCTATCAGCAAAACGAGGGAAATTAGCTCACATCATAATTAAACGAAATCAGGGATAAAAAGAACAGGACAAACCTCCAATAACCGCTGCTGGGGGTAACTGTACTGATACCCATCATCAATAGCCATCATGTCAGCAACGGTAGGGGGAGGATCCACCACAAGATCAAGCCCGCTGGCTACGAGATTCTTGCCCCACCCGCGATCTACCGCCTCCTCAGGGGTTAACTCCATGTGCCTACGAGTAAAAGCATCCGAACTCTTTTCCCCTTCAATCACGGGGCGGGATGAGGTACAACCAGCAAGTTTTTGTTTATGCCACGCCAAAACAAGAGCATCATCGCCATCCGCGGCTAAGGATCGCGAGAAATCATCTAAGGAGAATCCGAGGTATTCCCACCATGAGCAAGCACCAACATTACTTTGCACCAAAGCCCCACCAACAGTGGAGGAAGTACCCGACAAAACCCTCGGAAGGCACTACCAAAACCCCAAAGATCGGACTGCGTGGGATGGGCCACCAACGCAGCTACCCTCGAGAACACTCCAGTCATCACCAGCTGGAAGCAGAGTGAAGTCCGAAACAAGCCCCATAACCGTGGACATGTCAAATGATTGTTCCCCAGATAAAACCTTACCAAAGGAGAACTCATAACCAACATCCCCATCCTTGTCACCACTACTAAGAACAATTCCCTTACCTTTATCTATAACATCCACACTGGACTTAGTATCCCCCCCCGGCCTGATTTCCGCCACCACCAATAGACGAGGTGCCACCACCAATATCACTAGCATCCGAATCACCTTCACCACCACCAGTGGCCGGGTCACCTTGACCACCACCAATAGCCGGGTCACCTTGACCTCCACCAATGGCCGAATCACCTTGACCACCACCAGTGGCCGGGTCACCTTGACCACCACCAGTGGCCGAATCGCCTTGACCACCACCAGTGGCTGGATCACCCTGACCACCACCAATAGCCGGATCACCCTGACCACCACCAGTGGCCGGATCATCACCTCCACCGCCAACTGCCTGATCACCATCACCTGCTTGAACATGCGGAGAAGTTTCAATTCGCTCTTCCCTATCGGAAAAGTCCTCATCACCACCCACGGGACTATTTACATCCTCGAAGTGTGAGGAACCCTCGGTGGGAGAATTCGATGATTGCTTGGGATTAATCTTCTTATTTCTACGCACCTACAACACGTAGTGATAAAAGAGCCATTGGCATCACCTTTCCTTGGCATAATCAACATTATTTAAGAAAACGTAGGGGCATATATACGTAGAAAACAAACAACACACCTTAACAACGTCAGTATTCCGCGGAGGAAGGTTAGCATCAGGGATATCTTCGTCTTCTGCGTCATCAACATCGCGACCATAAGCAAAGTCCATACCGGCAAAGCTCATCTGCCAGGGGCAGTAATGAGCGTAACGAGTGGGAGAAGCTTCGCGAGGAAGACTGTCAGCAGTAGGCTTCCAACCGTGGGGGCCAGGGACCCAACCATAGGCCCACGGACCAACGACTTCAAGAACAGTGGCAGACCACTCATAGTCATGATCACGTTTGATTCTTTCATCAGCAGGAATAGGAAGACCTTCGGCACCGGGAACCCTCGCCATCTTAGAATCGCTTACCTCGCTCAACAGGCGAACTTCCCCGCTAACAGAGCAATGTTCCGAGACTCACGAGACCACGGCTTACGAGTCTTCCATTAACGTAATCTCCAAAGGATTTATTGAAATTTTCCGGAGTATACCACCCTTGCTCGTTTCTAATTTAGGAGCATAGCGGAGTCATCATCGTTCGTCCCTTGCTACGAAAATAGCATTCTCGGAGATGGCGGAGATAGTTTCCTGTCAACTGTTGCACCCCGCGATTATGACTTTTCTTGGCAGTATCGCGGCTAGACAAGACCCGGTAGTAGAAATCATCACCGGCTTTATACAAAGGCAACATCAAACCAGCCTCGAAAGCACCCACGGTCGTCAGCAAATGAAAGGCATCATACTGATAATTGTTAATCATCTCATAAGTGATATCTTTGTCGGAGGCATAAAAACGCACATGGAAGTGCTGAAGACCGTGTTTTAACTTGAAGGCCTCAAGATCAATGTGCCTGAAAGTAAACTTTTTATTACCCAAAGGTAAAGGACGAAAAGTAACAGCAGAATCACCCTCAAAAGCATCGCCCGTAGTATCCTCCACAGAACCCACCGTCTTCCTCTTAGGAGGAATTACGTCCCCCGAGGATTCCATCTCCTGACCTTTCTCTTGAAGTAAGAGTTTTAGTTGACCTACTTGAACTAGGCACGGGTGGGTTAGTCCGCGTTGGAGGCTGAGTGCGGAGGGGCTGCACATCCAAAGGTTCATTGCGCGGATTCGGCTGCTTCTTAGGAGACCCACCTCTAGAACGAGTCACGGCATATCTAGATCCCCGCTGAGGATCACCCCTTCTAAGTGAAGGCCTTTGACCAGGAGGATGAGGATGTTCGTCCATCCCGAAGATTACCCCAGGTAGGTGGGGGCGAAGCTCCACCCCTTACATTAGGATCACTCGGGGAGATCGATGAGGACTTGACGGGGAGTCGATAAGGAACCCGCGGATGATCGGACATGTCTGCAAGGGCACAAACACGAATAGGAACTCAAATCGGAGGCGAGGAAGATCAAAAATCAAGAAAATCTCAAGAACAGGAGTACAAAGAAGAAAACCCTAGATTTCACCTAACTTGATTGCTTAAACTCTCGACTATTATCCAAACTAAAAAAGAAGAAATAAAATCAAAAGCATGGCCGATGAAACACCCAACTCAGTGGCATTAACTCTCAAATCCCAGGGTATACTTAAAATTAAACTCATCATCAACGCATCACCAGAAGATCAGAAACTCGACAGGCTTAGGAATGATGATTAAACGGAATAAAAAGATCATACCTGAACCACAAAGAGTGAATCAACAATTGAACGAAGATGGCAAAGCAAGCGACAACGCGACCACAAGAATAAAGAATGCGACAACGACCAAAAAGCAGCAAGAAAGCAACAATGGTGTCAGAGGAAGTTAAGAAGATGAAGACAAGAACAGAGAATAAAACAGAGAATGTGAATTAAAGTCACATTCTCTCACTCTCTCTTTTTATATATAGAACCAGAAGAAACCGTCCACTACCCCAAGGGCAGTTATGGCCGGACGTGGGAAACGTGCACAATAAATGCAGGTAGCACCTTTTTAGGAGAAGTTATGAGGGAGATAAAAACGTACCACACGGTTCTTCTTCCAACAAAAGCCAAACGCCCAGTCGCAAGAAGAGGGGCAAATTGTAAGTACACTTATTTATCTCCATTGCCACGTGTACTAACAGAGTCCACGTGGAGGCCACTACCCAAAGGATGACACATGGGGGCATCCGTGGCACTTAGACAACGTGCCATCTGTCAAGACCAACGGTCAGAAATAAAGGAGCACCCGAGATAAGTAGTCCCGCGTAGCACCAAGGGATGGCTTTAACCCATCACGAGGTAAGGTATGATCAACGGTCAGAGGTAGTCCAACCCGACACATACGTGACAAGAGGACTGACACCACTCGGCGCGTGACCGGGACCGCCCCAACCACCCGCATTTAATGCGGCTCAGAGAACACGTGTCGGACGACCAACGGAGGAAACGAGGGTTGACATAGAAGTCCGCGGACCCAGTAGAAGCCGGGATGCAGTAGAAGCCGCGGATACAGTATAAGCCGCGGGGTGACATAGAAATCCGCGGACCACGCACAGAGTACGAGAAGATAAGATCTCAGCAACTCATTGTCAGTGGACCCACCCAATCTAGCTATAAATATGTATACCCCCTCCACTGAGAGGGGGATAAAAAGAGAGGGAGGAGAGAGAATAGGGAGAAGTAAGTGAGAGTTTTAGCTCAAGTGGTCGATGATCACAAGATCTTGTGATCATCTTTGTAACTATTTATCTTATAGTAAATCTCCTCAGACCCGTGGATGTAGGCCTTAGTGCTGAACCACGTAAACCATTGTCTCTTTTACCTTTTGCACTGATAGCCTCATTTACATACTCGTATCTCAGACCTATCGCCTTGGGGGATGATGATGAGATCATGACAAACTAGAGGGGTTTGGAATCTATGAATTATCATCTACCCAGGCATATTATACACTTCTCACACCTCAGTGCACGTATTCTATTCTTATAAAGATTGTTTGTGATCACGTGGAATCAAACCCGATTCTCGTGTTCACACATATTATCGGCAACGTGCTAGGTTTATTTATGAGAGTAAAAGAATATCGATATGTAAGATTCACATACGATGCTTAACTAGAAAGTTAAATCGGATATAAATCATGGAGATGAACAATCGTTTGTGACAAAAACGCCAAAGAAACTCAATGTGTAAAGAATTGAAAACAAAGGAAAACATAAAAGATAAACCTATTATCGGGACAAGAGTCCCTGTTTCTAGCGCCAGACTGTGAACACCAAAGTCGCGGAGAGTATTTTCGTGTCATAATCAATATTCGCAGTGCTAGTAAATGGTAACGATCGTAATAATTGCAAAGTAATATAAATAATCACGCTGGGAAGACGATGTATGCACGCACATATATCTTCGTCAAGGAATAAACATATTAAAACATAACAAATTTAGACAGTGTATTAATGTAAATGACACTGCTAAGGCCTATGTCCACGGAGGTTTTGGGAGATTTTCACTATCTAGTGGCAATTAAAAAGTTTAGCCAAGTGACTTTAAGTGGAAAGGAAAGATAATATCACATAATAATTTCTTCTAACTATTACTTATTTTCTCTCTCCTAAATTTTTTCTCTGAGGTCTAGAATTGCCAACCCATTCTCCTCCAGTGGAGTTAAGTATTTATAGGATCTTCGTGTGGACTCTTTTTCATACAGCTGTCGTCCACTCTATTGGTTCGTGTGCCTGATCCGCAGATAATCGTCGTGTGCGTCTGATGCTTCACCAGCGTTGCATTCTTGCAATCTTCCACGTGTTATACGTCCGTTGGCATTTAATGCGAGTAGATGGCTTATCCCTCGCCTGGACAGCTGTACTGCAGACTTGTCTTATCGATGTCAATTGGACCAATCCTGACCATTGATTTTAAACTTATCTTGAAATGTGTTACGCGTGTGTATCATTTTCTGTACACCTTGCTTTATCGAGCTTCCACATGTCGATTTTGGTTGACACGTGTAGGGTGGAGAATCGTCACCTACATGTTGAAATTCTATTAATCCTTTGAGTAAATTTGACAATACCGCAGCTAACCTAGGTTTAATTCACTCTCGGTTTTCTTTCTTACTTACTCGACTCAAACTACCCTAAGAATATCCACTTCGATGAAGTAGCTTATTTTTTAGATTTGTGAAGCAATTAGTTGAAATTTATGATGAACATTCCATTTAATTAGGTTTGATTGGATCTTATATGCATCACACCACCTATTAAGGTAGTTGTTTCATGATTCTTTAGGTAAAAAAATGATGACATATGAACAAAACGCAACATTCATTATAAGCCGCCAAGAGTCTAATTCGCAATAAATCAATTGTACACGGTGTGGATCATCTTAGAGACTTAGATATTTTGCTCCATTGCATAAAGGCAACAGGGATGAAGGAAAAGGATATAGTACGAAATTAAATGTTTTAAAAGGTTGCCCAGCTGTGTTTTACTGGAAAAGCTTAATTTATTTTACAAAAATTCTTGCTAAACCGCCTTTTTAGACTCCCTAAAAACCGTTGTGACCCAAACAAATATAATATACCCCTTGTAATCGCCAGCGGGGAAGGGCCAACAATTTCTGTGTCGCGACGGTTTTAGAGTGGTTCAAAAGGACGGTCTGTCCAGAAGACAAGAAGTAAATAAAGACCATGGATAGATCCTACGACTAATAAGCTGCTAGCTTCTTAAGCTTTCCTCTTAATATTATCATATATCATATAAAAAGACCATGGATTTTCATTTTTGCTTTTGTATAGTACGAGTATTTTAACAAAACCTCTTGACTAGTTGAATCATCGTCAGCCTTGTACTGTTGTACATATCAGAAGACAAGAAGTAAATAAAGCCGAAAAATAGTGAGAATAGAAATCTGTTATACCCGACGTGCATATATGCTTTTTTTTTTGGGTTTGTACAGTAAGTACATTTTTAAATACTAACAGGTTAGGACCATGGTACTAACCTGAAAAAATAAAGACTACTTCGATCAGATCCAGAGGTGTTATTGAATCTTCAAAGAATATCAATGAAGCTGCTAATGAATGAGCAAATAGCTTGATTGGCAAGATAGTAACTGATGATGATGAGATCGAAATCTCAGAGGTGAAGGATGAGTTAAATCTGCTCGGGAAAAGCTACAGGAAAAGGGAAGTCAAGATCGTGGGAAAGTATCTTTTTGTTTTCAAATTTAGCTCTGAAAAAGATATGAAGGATGTGTTGAAAAAGACTCCCTGGATTGTCTAGAGAAACCTTCTGGCTTTGCAGGTGTACACTACTGCAACTGCTTATAAAGATTACACTTTTGATAAGCAAGAATGGAATGTTCAGTTCAAGGGATTGCTAATGGAACATCATCATGAATCTGTTGTGAACGAATCTATAGAAGATCTGGGTAAAAACATAAGCACAAAGCCTAGGAACTGCAGGCCGCGCTCAGGAAATATGATAACTGCGAGAGTTGAGATTGATCTTAAAAAACCTCTCAAAAGAGGAGAATGGTGGAACACAAATTCAGGTGAACCAACTTGGATTCGTTATCATTGGGTTAAACAACCTCATAGTCTTTGTTCAAAGTCCTACACCATTAATCATGATGACAACAGATGTGAAGAAGTGGCTGAACTTTTAAAAGAAAGATCTATGACACAGGAAGAATATGAAGAACACATTAAGGCTAAAACCAAAGACGCAGCTGGAGAAATTGCTACACAGGAAAACATTGGAGATAATTTTGTCCATGTTGAAATGAATAAGGAACAAGATGCTGATACAGATGAATCTAGAACTTCTAAAAGAGCTAGGAACCAAAATACTCAAACCCTTGGATCTAATCCTTCCATACAAGGTCCAATTTTAGCTGCACATGGTGGGATAGGCAATAATATGGATGCTAATGTTGAACTTATGGATGGAGTAATGATGGACGATAGAGAAAGTCATGTTGCAAATACTTTGGATGGTGCTAATCAATTTCAGGATGGTCACGCAACTACGGTAATATATTCTGCACACACTACTCTTAATTTTATTGAAACTTCTTATACAGTTGATAGCTTCTGTTTCAATTATTTACTACATTATTTTTTATTATTTTCCTGTGATAACCACCATGTCATAATGAGGGTATTAACATGGAATTGTCAGGGTTTTTTTAGTAAAACCACTAGAGATCATCTAAAAGATTTGATATATAGGTACAACCCTGACATCATTTTCATTTCAGAAGCTAAAATAGGAGAGGATAAAATGAGGAAACTTATTAAACCTTTCAAATACCAAAATAGTAAATTAGTATCCTCTATAGGACTGGATGGAGGATTAATCCACCTTTGGAAAGATAGCTTTCATTTTAAAGTAATAAATACAAAGTCTTGGATTATTAACTGTTTGGTGCAAGATGATCCATCGAAGCCAGAATGGTTACTTACATGTATTTATGGTTCTTCTTACCCTAATAACAAGGATAAAAAGTGGACTTGTATTAAAAAATATAAGTTCAAATGTTAAGCACCCGTGGGTGGTTTTGGGAGATTTGAATTTGATCTTCAAAGATGAAAATCGCAGAATTGGAAATTCTAATACTTCTCTTACCGCTAATCCAAGGAAACAATTGTCTGAAACAATTTTTCCATTTTAGTTTAGCAAACCAAAAACAACTAAGCACCTTAGTCCCTTTGCTAAACCGATTGTACAAAAACAATCGCTTAATTCGATAAGACCAAAATAAAGATAACTCTATTTTTCTCATCGAGTTCTAATTATCCATAAACTTAGAACTTTCAATTTTAAACAAGACAAGTACTAGGTTAGTTAACTAGCATTTCTTGTTAAGGAATTCGATTAGACTTGAATAACCGAAACCTTACTTCGATAAGTCAAACTAAGATCATAATTAACTTAGTTTCTCTTATCCGGAATCGAATTGGACTAAACAACTCATCCCGTACACCTTATATTTCGTTAATCCATAAATAATTCATACAAACCAACATAAATCAACTTGCATAAATATTCACCTCAACCGGAAGCAATTGAAATAACATAGACATTAAAAGAACCGCAATTGCACCGAAATTTTGTAAGCCTAAACAATTGATACCACACAATAAAGCAAGATAACAATAGTTTTTCTTAACCGGAACCAATTGAATCACACACATCCACAAACACATCATGGAGTAAAACATCAATTGAACCGAAATTTTGTTAAGCAAAAGCAATAAATATATAATATAAACTCAGGCTTTTCTTAAACAGGAAAACAATTAACTAACAAGATTGTTACCTCAAATTTCGCATCCACCTCTCCAATATGTTTGCATCTTCATCCAGGAAGAATTGATATTGAAATATCATCATGTTGTCATCCTTATGCAAAAATAAAAAAATAACAACAACCAACCTTTACCAGAGAAAGGTTGAAAATCGGTTTTAACAATTGCAAGCAAAAGTTGAAAACCGTCGAAACACATATGCTTTTATGCTAAATGATAAGTGGTTTATTTACATATATTTGGTGCCAATTCCATGCTAGTAATTTTTGATCTTCTTGCAAATTATTGTATATTAAGCTTGTTTTCTTTTAGTTGTGTTTTATTAGATGAATCATCCAAAAGAAGTGGAAATAGCTACAAAAGTGAAGTCACAAGTGAAGAAGATCCAAAGACCCAGTGGAACTCATTCAAATGGAGGATTTCTAGTCATCATTTTGCAGAGGACAGGAAGATGAAGTCAATGGCGAAAGAATGAAGTCATTCTGAGTTCGTATGAAGAAGTTATGGGCAAAACAAGAACTTTGAAGACTACAAGGGCAAAATGGTCATTTTCCAATACAAGTGCTATTGGAACCCCACTATACGTTAAGGGGCAGTCGTTCTGTTAAGGGGTGGACTGTTTCAAAGGAACTGCTAAAGACAGTCGAGCCATTTACTGGGGGAGGTCGGAATTCAAATGGTGATAACAACACTTGTTGTTTCACTAAGGGCACTATTGTCTTCTCCAGCATCAGGTCGAGTTCGAGCAGGGATGAGGAATTAGGTGCTGGTTCTAATGGCAGATTTGATGGTGATGATGTTGTGTCTGCTCGATTGAGTTGGTTGGGTGTTTGAACTGGAATTCAGATGGAGTATTGGCTGCTGCCATTTATGGCTGTGTGACGAGTTAAGATGAAAGACGTCCTTGCTGTGATTGATGGTCTGTTGGTTTGCAGTTGGTCGGAGATGGTTGAGTTCAGTTAGGAAAAAGGTGGTAACGATAGTGATGATCGGGTAATGGTGACTGCTTCCATTGAAGAGGGCTGAGGTGAACTCGAGTAGCAAGACAGAGAGACTGGCAGTTGAGCTTGTGTTCGATTAATGAAGCTGTATTTGCTGCTGCCATTGATTCTCGGTGATGAAGAAGAGGTACTGAGCTCGAGTGAGTGGCTTGAGTCTGTAGGAGATGATGATGCTGACATTGACAAGTAAGTTCAGGGAGTGATCATGGCAGTAATCGGTGATGTCGAAGATGTAGAAGAACCCGAGCTTACAAAATAGAGTGATGATTGGTCGTGAGTAGGGAGGAGTTTGGACCGAGTCTTAAGAGCCAGTAGCAAACAGGTCGCTGCTGCCATTTACGATGGTGACTACTGGTGGTGATGCTGGCAGTGAACATGGACGGTATGGAAAAAATATGGGCTTGCTTCCGTCGATTGAAGGTTTAATGAGGAGTTTTAGAGGAACAAGGAACCAGTTTCGTCCGAGAAACCATGGGGGAACCTAGATTGGCGCAAAGATAATGAACAGAAAAGATTTCCGAGCAGTGAAAATATTTACGCGGAGAGGATAGTGGGTATTTGGTGCAGGGTTCGCACATAAAGTTTGATGTATGCTCAGTTCTTGAGAAGAGACATTGGTACCACGTGGCTAGGGCAAATGTTACAGCCTATCAGAAGAGATGACCTATACGATTAAGATACTCCATGCTATACCGAAATAGAAGCACATGTTTTCCAAAGATTCAAAACTCTGTTGACCGACTTTTTATGCTTATCAATTGAGGATTTGTCGCATAAGTTAGGTCTCGTCCAAACCTATATAAAGGCTTGAGAAGCCGAGCTACAATACAACTTGGGAGAGAGAAAAATACACAAAAATAGTGAGGAGAGATCTTTGCTTCTACTTTTGTTTCTAGGGTTTTAAAAACATGAAAGCTTTTCTTTTTCTTCTTGTGATGAACTCCATGAACATGAGCTAGTTTTATTATTGGTTATGGATTAATTGGATTTCACATAACATGGTTCATTGATTCAATATATTAGTTTTGTCTCATATTTATCATTCATGATTCTCTGAAAATATAGTTGTATGATTGACGTATTACAACATGATTGATTATTTGTTTTGTCAAGTTGCAAATTGGTAGAACTCATATTCACATCTATTGCTAGTTTAGGGTTAATCATCGAGCGATAATCCTTGAACACAAGTAGCATAAATATGATTCTAGGTTGTAGTGATATATCCTTGTATTCATATGTGAATCATGACCTTTGTTCGAATTGTTTGCGCAATGTATTTCAATTGCATTGATTAGCCTAATTTCATGAATCTTAATGCTCCACGGGAACTGAACTTGATTAGCGCAAGGCGTCGGGTTATTCTTTTGGTAGAATTCATACTTGCGTCGTTTTACATGTATGTGTGATGAAATCAGGAAATTGCGGGATACTCTTTCGACTAGGTATCTTTGGGTTTTTGATAATGAGAGATTAAATATCAATTCTAATTATTAAGACAAGAACATGTTTGTGATTGAAAAAGAAATCCTTAACCAATATCTTTCCTTGCTTGATTTGTTTTATTTCTTTGTTTGCTTTTATTTTACTTTTAGTTTATTGATAGACACATTTTTGTGTCTAATTTGATCTCAATACTATATATTGTTGGCACTCGATTTTGTATTAATTTTAGTGTTTTATGTGTTTGTAGGTATTTTTGGGCAATAAACATTTTTGGAAAATTCTGCTCGAAAAGTTGTCTAAAGCACCCAGGAGGACACGTGCTATTCGGACTCTCTTTTTGGTTAAGGGGCACCTCAATTACTATTTACACCCCAGGAGCGGCAACTGCTATTCGCACCCCATGTCTGTTAGGGGGAGGTCATCCCTACCATTTAAATTTCCAGTTTTGGCGGGAAAAATGTTGCAGCGAGGAACAGTATTAGGGTTGGATTTTTGGGGTATCTCGAGAGTGATTCAATCGCTGGAATCGTTTTCAATCAACCTGTTTTGGCTTAACAGGCTTGGTATGTCTGTTCGATTCAACCAGAATTGGATAGAATCATGGTTTGGATAAAACGGGGAGTATATTATCGGGGTTCTTCTGATTTGGTTTTGAAGAGATTAGTGCGGATATTTGGCTGGGATTCGATGCTTGTTGGCGAGTTACGTCAAAACAGGGAAGATACAGGGAAGATATTCGGAAGAAAACGAGTGTGACGTGTTATTTTCACTACAGGGAAACAAAATATTCTCGCCTGTATTTTTAGTAGTTGGAAGTGTGGATAACAGAGTTTTCCTCTGACTGAAACTCGAGATTAACGTGTTGAGAGAGATTGGACTGTGGTTGCGATAAAGAAGAAAACTCTGCTCGTGATTTGCAGCTGCAGATACGGGAAATCAAGAAAAAAATATTCTCGAGTTATGTGAGAAGATTCGTGAATTAAACTCGAGACTTGTTGGCCTGAGTAGTATAAAAGGGCATTCTAGAGGTCGAGTAGTAGGGACGGAGAGATTGGGAGCAGTTTAGAACGTCACAGAGTCGAGAAAATCAAGCTGCAGAGAATCGCCATTTTCTGCTGCTGTGAAGAACACCAAGAACAAAAGACCACCAGAGGCAGTCGTTCTTCTACAGTGTCAACGACACTTAAGAGAGGGTCGTAATACGGAAGGCAGACTTAAAAGAAAAGTAACAGTTTTTATCATTCTTTGTAACGGTGGTTGCAACACTTATAACCGTTGCAAACACCTGATTTTCATCATTTTCTCCATTTCATCATTTGTACACCTCCTTTGAGCAATAAAAATGATTTTTGAGCGTGTTTCCAACGTGATGAGCGGCTAATTCTCCCACAACCAAGGCAATGAGGAAGCTATTTACGCATGAATAATTGGTAACTATTTTATTTTCTCTAATTTATAATTAATAATTCACTCAATCATTTGCTTTTGCGAGTTTTAATTGTTTGCAAAAATTCTTTTCATTAGTTGTGATTCAATTAGATAGGTTATGCTTGTATTAAGATAATCTATGCTTAGGGGATACAATTAATTTTTGAGAATTTGTCTGATTATTTGTGAATTAAGAAACAAGGGATTTAAAAGATAATTAGAGTTTTGGGTTATTTACCGTTATTCATTCATGTGTAATAGTGGAATCAGTGTCTTAGTTATTTTTCTCATATCTTGAATCAATTTTGTGTTAAGTTTTCTTTATTATTAATTTTTATAAGTCTAAAATCTTTTGCTTTCACAAGTCTCAACGAACCTTTTTACTACAACATTATTGAGTCACATCATTTATAAAAATCAGAAAACCCCCCTTGTTACTTATAAGAAACCGGAACATATTGACAACCTAAGACCTCTCTGTGGGAACGATCCTTTCTTGCCCTTGCCCTTGCTATATTTTATATTTTGAGTAGTGAGAAAGTAATTTATTTTTGACGCATACGACAGCGATCACTAAACCAAAACCGATTCAACATATTGTGACTTTTTCACATATTGTTTCTACCAGAACCCCTCATGATCCTTTGATAAAGCCTACCAACATTGGCTAGAACTTAATCCTTCTAAATCAAAAAGTCACCCAAACCACAAGGGTTCACAATATATGAGATCGAATATTAAAATAGTAAAACCGAAATGAGACATCCCATAAACATACATAGCAATAAGATAAAAGCATTCAAGCACAAGCTATGTAAACCGAAAACTATCACAAGAAAAATTACCAATCAAATAATTTTATTCATAATAGTTTTATTCATAATAGACCAATACAATCAATGAAAGAAATCAAAAATTGATGTCTATTATTCTTGCAACCTAGTCCTTCATGTCAGAGCTGAATGAAGGTGGATTACTACTCTTCAGCTTTTGAATTTCTTCAAGTAGAAAACCCTTTGCTTGACCAGAATCTCTTGCAGATGAGAAATTTTCGTGAAGGATTCTGCAAGAGCATGTAATTATGTCTTTGATTGAACACAAAACTGTGTCAATGCCTCAATACACTGGTCTTTCTTCAGAGTATTCTCTCTTTCCTTCTTGCTAAGCCAATCTACCTTTCTTCTTTTACCCTTAATATCAAGAGACAATCCAGACTAATTAGTTTTAAGATGATCTTTCTGATCTTGTATCTTCTCCAGAGAAACCATTTGATCTAGACCCATAGTTTGGACAAGGAATGATCAAAATAGGAGAAGAATCTTTTTATATTTTTCATACTACCAAAAATATAATATTTCTAAAAATATGAATATATCAAATATCTTATAATACTAGATATTATTTCCATAATTTACAAAAAAGTGCCTTGATTTTTCTTCTTCCTCACTCAAAGATTTGGCACACGTGGTGAGGAAAGAATTCTAATACCGATCAAGTGGCATTAGTATGAGATTTTCTCTCATTGTGGAATTTTGAACAACTAGAGTGTTCTTGATCTAGTATAGTATGAAAATATCTCCTTTTGTTACCTCGAACTGACGAAGTATCTTGGGATTGACTGGAATTGCATGTGCAACTCTTAGCAATTCTGTTTTTAAGACAGTTTTTGCATCTTGTCTTATTTTTCCCTTTACCATTAGGTGATTTAATAACATCGGAAGACATGTCCATTCTTAAAATGGGTAAATCACTAATGGAGGAGGAAGAAATAAGATTGACAACTAATGCAATATTAGTTGTTTCCTCTTCTTTAGAATCGTATGAATCTGAGGTCTCATCTAGAGTCACAGCCAATACCTTGCTTCCAATGTATTTCTTAAGATTGGGAATGTCTTTAGCAATATGACCAAACCCTTTACACTTGAAGCACTGCAGCTGATATTCATCATCTTCTTCATGATCCCTTTTGATAGGAACTCGATCATGTGGGCAAGAAGATCGATAAGTATCCTTAACAAATCTCTTATTTATTTTCTTTAAGAGATCTCGAAATTGTCTAGTAATTAATGACAATGATTGTTCAATTTTATCATCAGAATTTTCTGCAATCTGTTCATCTGAATCATTCATCTGTCTATTCCTTTCTATTGGAGCTTTCGGAATTCTTGCAGCTTTAAAAGCGATTCCTTTACTTTGAATAGACTGTGATTCATGATCAAAGGTCTTTAACTTTCCAACGAGTATGCTACGTGAGAGAGTTGAAAGATTATTTTCTTCTATGATTGCATGCTTCTTAGAATCGTATCTAGATGGCAACGATATGAGAATCCTGCATACTATATCTTTTTCAGAAATAGTCTTTCCTAACGAAAAAGAGGCATTAATTATCTCATAGAGTTTAATATGGAACTCTTCAAAAGTGTCGTTGTCATCCATTCGAAGGTTTTACCAATCAGAAGTGAGAGTTTGAAGTCTATCTTCTTTCTCTGATGAATTTCCTTCGAATACGATCTGAAGATTATCCCAAGCTTCTTTCGAAGTTTGACATGTTGATACATGATGTTGTAGATCACGGCTTACAACATGTATTATAGCATTCAAACCATCTGAATTCTGCTTTGCAAGAGCCTTTTCTTCGTTTGAAAACTCTACTAAGCGTTTAAACTCAGTTTCTGAATTTTTTATCTTTGGACGAATATAACCATCGATGACTAATAGCCAAGTATTAAAATCTCGTGATTAAAGAAAAG
The DNA here is from genome assembly GCA_023531295.1 of Papaver armeniacum. Taxonomy (NCBI): domain Eukaryota; kingdom Viridiplantae; phylum Streptophyta; class Magnoliopsida; order Ranunculales; family Papaveraceae; genus Papaver; species Papaver armeniacum. The sequence continues at coordinate 179,776 of JAJJWW010007574.1, forward strand.
ATCTCATAGCAGATTTCCACCATAGATAGTTTGTTCCGTCAAATCTTGGCGGTACGTTAATTGAAGTCGATTCATGAGAACTCGAGTTCATTCTTATAGGTTGGATCGCACCAAACACATATTGTTAGATCTTTTCGTGTTTGCCGATCGATGCCAATTGAAAAGGGGAGGGTACCCAAATATACCTCAAGCTAAAACTTTTCCTACCTATAAGTCCTTTCTCCGAAAGTGATTGTCTATGGACTGAGTTGAGACAATACAACTAATCGGTTCAGACTTCGTTTGATCGTCTATGGATACGAGATCGAGACAATACAACAACGAAGTATGTTACTTGATAAAAAGGATCGGACTTAACAAAACACAATAGGATTCACTTATCAAGTAAATAGGAATTAACGTTTGTGTAATTTACTTTAATTATAATAAAACAATTATAATGGGGAAATATAAAGTAAATGACACATCAAGAATTTGTTAACGAGGAAACCGCAAATGCAGAAAAACCCCGGGACCTTGTTCATAATTGAATACTCTCAGGATTAAGCCGCTACACAAAATTACACCTAACTTCGTATAGTTGAGACAAAGCAACTAAAACTATAGTTCACCTAGTTATGTCTGTATTCCCACGCCTCCAACTTATAAATAAGTCACGTACTTGGAACAATTCCTTTGGTTCATATTCCAAACAGTAAAGGAACAACAAATCGTTTGGTATCAACTCTCTTCAACCAAGTGATATGAGTCGGACAAAGGCTCTTCCGTTTATCTTAACATAAACTCCTTCGTCAGGTCCTTAGATCTATCTTATGTTCAATTACCAAAGTAATCATTTAAGATTAAGCCAATCAACACTCTTAATCCAATTAATTGTGTTGTTGTCGATCTACTCAATTAATCAATCCAATCTACCACAAGGATAAACCGATTATTAATTGGATCCTATTTTACCGAAACAAGTATTGTGCACACCAAAGATTATAAACCCAAGTCAGATCTTCAATATCTTCTTTGTCTTCAAATCTTCTTAAATCTTCAATAAAAACCTGCACACAATCACTTGAATCTCTTGTGATCAATCACGCATAGAATGGAGTCTGTTAACAATGGATTATCACAAGATCGTCTTTTGAACTAACAACAGTCTAAAGATCCATGTCGAAACTCTGAACTAGTTTGAGTGAATCTTATATCAGAAGAAAAGATTCTCAAGCATAAACAAACTAGGTGCAATCAGATTTCAACCACCGTTAGTCAATCAAATCAATCGAAAACAAAAGATAAACCGCAATTATCTAGTTTCCCACCAACAGTACACGCTAGAGCTTCTCAATCCCAAAGAATACTTTAAACTGAGCGGCCGTAAGAGATTTCGCCTAATTAGGTTACTCTCCTCTCCGAATAGGCGGCTTCACCAGTAACAACAACAAAATAGGAAGTCTGTTGTTACGAAGGATTAGTTTGCAAGAAAGGCAAACTTCAAGTATTTATAGACAAGGAAGTTTGGACACCAAGGAATTTCCAAAACCGAAAATATTCTCAAGATATTCATTAAAGCACAAGTTCGGTTTCCATAATACCTGGAAATGCTCTGTCCAAAATAATGATCGAAATCTCTCGGAAAATCTAATTAGTAAATGCACATTACTAATTCTTATATTTCCATACAAAATGAAATTAATAACCTTAAAAGATTCTTAACTTACTTATGTTTCGATCCTGAGATTATCTTCTCTTAGCTATTAAGGAATAACTTAGAACAATTAAAGAAATAAACATTCATAGCACGTGTTCAAAGTTTGTCGACATCCTTACTTTATAAGTTCTCTTTCACACTTACAACCTTGAAACCAATTTTCCACACTTCCAAACAAGTTTAGAATTGGTTCATCTGACTTTCAAGAACTATGCGATTGATCAAACAAACATTCAATCATAATCATGGGTTTAATGGTTCTACCAAAACATGTTTCGGTTCTACCTTCCATGTAAGTATTGTGCACTGTCACACTAGCTTTCCAAAATTCGGTTGACTAGGTACTAGGATCGGTTCCCCACATATATATGGTATCTAAATTATATGTGTTGCACATGTCCATAGGATCGGTTCCCCTTTGCCTAAAAACGTGTTGCACATGTCCATAGGATCGGTTCCCCTTTTCTGCTATAAACCTTGCTGCACCCCATACAAGGATCGATTCCCCTTTGTGATGTACTGCACCTATTACTAGGATCGGTTCCTCTTTCCCATATTTGGTCAGACATAAAACCACAAACCCGATCATACCATCTCAGGTGATTACTTAAGATCGGTTTCACTAATAAAAGTCATACCAATACATAAGTCAGGCCTTTGTGAATAGTTCTACCAAGAACACAAACAACTTGTGAGTGGTTATACTCAATCACACATATTGGTTGTTCATAAGATATGCAATGAATAACAAAACCAATAACACCTGGCAACTTCCTTTTCGGTTCACAAACAAGTTTATGAACTTACTTCCTTAGAATACATGTAAAACATTGTTCCCTAGGATGAAATCCTTACCTCATACCCATACATAATCACAATAGCATTCAAATGATTATGGCGATGTCTTATCTACAAAGTTTAATGGTTAAGCAATAAACCTCGTATTGTATTCCTTAATACTATGTTTATCTAGAGTTCAAATATGCTTCGCAGTTTTGTTTTCAATATGCATAACTTAAGATACGTTAGGGAATGAAACAGTTCAATTCAAATATCACTAACCTCAAGTGGAAGGATGATTGTTGTCGTTGTAGCTCCTTGCTTCTTCACATCTTCAAGACTTCGAAATACTTGTAATGTCTCATATCCTAATACTTTCAAGCTAACCTATACGAAGTTCACTCTAGTACATAATCAAGCGACTCTTAACATAAGTTTTTATTCACTAAAATATGACAACCAAACTTGACATACCAACGCTTGTTGGGTTCAACCGAGCCATGCTCTAACAAAAGGCATTCATTTAGATGCTCTAGATATCTTAAAAACTATCCCTTTTTGGTTATGTCATTATGTTCCTAGGTATTGTAATAAACCTGCTGATAAACTTGTAGAAATATGGTGTTACTAGAGTTTGGTTTGACAAACCACCTAGTATCATTGAGAATCAGTTGATTCAAGACAATATACCAGTTTCAGTTAATACATTCTTCATCTTTAGCATTAAAAAAAAAAAAAAAAAAAAAGAAGGTTAGGACCATTGTCAGATCATGGCCATCACAGGATTTGGTAGGAATGGGGTTTTGGGAAAATTAGGCGCAGGCCCGAAAAAAATAATATTCTTATTGTCAAGCCCAAGATTAATTTTTGTTTCCATGACACCCATAATTATATGAAATTTTAAAAAGTGTCTGCATAACGGGTTATGCATCAGGGGTATAATTGGCAACGCAACTTGGATATAACATATCTAAAAAACCGCGCCTTGGAATTTTACAAATTTTATATCGTTGGAAATATTTTAAAGAGAGCTACACAACGAGTACAAACAACAATATCAAATTTTTGTTTTTCACGAGAAAATCAGAGGTGATCATCATTTTAGGGGAAAATTTCGAAAGCTAACTACATATTCGTTATGCAGCCTCCAAAAAAGATGCATAACACAATAGGCATACGCCACAAAAGATGCATAACACGTTATGTAACCATATTTTTGTTCATGCATCAATTATTTTGGTTATGCAGCCACTAAAACGCTATATATGCCTAAATCCAGCAGAAAAACCAGACGCATAGTGAATTATGCAACCATTTTCTCGATTGCATAACAAGTTATGCATTTATAACAGGTTATGTAGCCATTGTTTTGGTTGATTTTAGTGCGTACAGGTTATGCATCTACAACAAATTGATGCATAATGCATTATGCAGCCATATTTTCGGATGCATAACAGGTTATGCATCCCATGACCGCATAACATGTTATGCATCCATTTTCACGACTGCATAATATGTTATGCATCCATTTTCCCAACTGCATGACAGGTTATGCAATCATAACATCATCACTACCACTGACTGCATAAATTCTGGTCACATCACAACTTCTTAATCGTCGTTTCCGTCTCAAAAACTGTCCGTGTTGACCACTTCCTCATTTCATAACAACCATTTTCACCTGTACTTCCAGTTCTAACACACTTGCATCTCGGCTCCAACTAAACAAACAGACTGACTCTAACTCCATCTGCTAACTCCATTCACACATCATTCTCCATTATACTTAAACTCAACAATCTCTTTCCTAGCAATTTAACCCATTTCAGACCCATATAACTTGACTAAATTTCAGTTCAACTATTCTCCTAAGTTGCTGCTTCGTTTCCTCACAGCTTTCAACCATTATTTGCAGTTCATCCTCAACTCAATCTGTTATCTCAACTCCACCAAAACACAGTTCTAAGACAAAATCTTCACCAATCCATACATAGCCTATACCTGAAACACTCGTACAACCAAAAAATCACCACATCATTACCACTGTTAATTGAGCAAAGCTCAACTGATCTCCCGTCATAATCAATTCCTCCACCAACAGAACAACCTCATCAACACCTGCAATACGAACACGAGACCCAGCTATGCACAAAGGACACCAACAATCATTCATTCATTTCTCTTGTTGAAAAAGTGGGGGTCTAACAACCACACCCAATATTTCACTGAGCAATCTGTATGGACAAACTTCAATATACTTTCTAGAGAATCAACTAGACAGTCAGACTCAATCTAGATAAAAAGTATATCAAAGAGTTTATATCTCAATCTCCCGATTTGATCTTTAATCAAGCAACTAGAAATCTGCGAGTCTTTATCAAAGAGAGATAACTTGGATGGTATCAAAGACCAATATCCAAGTGTCAATCAATTTAAATCAACAACCAAAATGTCGGATATTCTAATTGATTGAACAACGCACAACCTGTGATATTTCAATTATATAAACAAATATAATACGAAATAAAAATAACACAGATACCAGAATTTTGTTAACGAGGAAACCGCAAATGCAGAAAAACCCCGGGACCTAGTCCAGATTGAACACACACTGTATTAAGCCACTACAGACTCTAGACTACTCCAAATTAACTTCGGTTTGGACTGTATTTGATCCCCAATAGATCTCACACTGATCCAAGGTACAGCTATGCTCCTACACCTCTGATCCGAGTAGGATGCTACGCACTTGATTTCCTTAGCTGATCCCACCCACAACTAAGAGTTGCTACGACCCAAAGTCGAAGACTTTAATAAACAAATTTGTATCACAGAAAAGTCTACAAAATAGATAAATCCATCTCCCACGAATAAACCTATGAGTTTTGTTCCGTCTTATGATAAATCAAGGTGAACAGGAACCAATCAATAACCCGGACTTATATTCCCGAAGAACATCCTAGTATTATTGATCACCTCACAATAATCTTAATCGACGCAGCGAAAAAAGATATTGCGGAATCACAAATGATGAGACGAAGTGTTTGTGATTTCTTTTTTATCTTGCCTATCGGAGATATAAATGTCAAGCCAATTATTTCAATTATACTCGTACGATAGAAACAACAAGATTAGATCACACAACTACAAGAAAAGTATTATCGGTATGGCTTCACAATCCCAATGAAGTCTTTAAGTCGTTAACCTGGTTTTAGAAGAAGAAAACCAAAGGTTAAAGGAGAATCGACTCTAGCTTAGCAAACTAGTATCACACGTAAAGTGTGGGGATTCGGTTTCCTAGTTGCTAGAGTTCTCCCTTATATAGTCTTTCAAATCAGGGTTTGCAATCAATGCTAGCTTAGTAACAAAGCATTCAATATTCACCGTTAGATGAAAACCTGATTAGATTCAAGCTAATATTTCTCAACCGTTGGATCGAAAACTTAGCTTGTTACACACAAACGAAATGTTCAATTTTGGGTTTATGAACCGTACCAAAATATTAACATTTGTTGGTTCAACAATAGTCAACCAAATGGTTAGCCATATGATCACTCTCATATCAACCATATTCTTCTTCACCATAACTAGTTCAAATGACTCAAATGAACTAGTTAGAGAGTTGTTCAATTGCTTAGATCTTATGTAACTACACAAGACACAATCGAAGCAAAAACGGTTTGATTCACTCGAATCGGTTCATGAACTTTATAGCCACGGTTTGAAAAAGCATTCCTTAGTTTATATAAACATTAGTTCAAGAACAATCGGTTTTAGATATAACCTACTCAAGTTCGCGGACTGGGTTCGCGGACTTAAGCTCATGGAAGAAGTACACAAACTCCAGCAGAAATTCTCGGGTGAGAACTTCCGCCAGTTCGCGGACTTGGCTTGCGCCACTTCCATTTCTCTTGATCAAAAAAGTTCGCAAACTTTGGTTCAAGGAATAAGGACTTATACATATATATGTTTCCACAACAATGCTTATATCCTACCAATGGTTATGTAATCAAAACTCTCATTTCAATCATTGAAACATTCTCAGAGAACGTTATATAGCCGTTATTCACAGACCATTTTTTCGTCAGAGCAATTTCCAAAGTGATTGAAACATATCATGACTTTCATCACTAGGTAAAGATGAATTCGGTTAATGTAGGATCAGAATATCGCAACAACAACATACTTGCGATATTGTCATTAGCAACATTGTGAAACCGTCGCAGACTAACATTAAAAATGACGTAACAGACGACACTAGCAGAAATACGAGAAAGGTATGAAGAATCCTCGAGAAGGTGACAAGAGCTTGCGAGAATATGAGTTGTATGTGAGCTATCATCCACTATGTAATATCCTATATAAAGAGAAAGGCAGGAGAGAGAAAAGGAGGATACACTTTAGAGAGGATCACATTTTAGGAGGTAGGATAATTTTGGTAAGAGAGAGAGAGAGAGATATTATTTCAGAGAGAGATATTTTTAGAGAGAGAAAGACTTTATTTTCTTTATCATCTTCTTCCCCAAAAAATTAGATCTAGAGCTCTACAAAATATCCATTAATGGAGATTCTAAATATAATACTAATGTAATTCCAAAAATCATAGTGAAGAACCATGGATGTAGATCACATTGATCGAACCATGTAAAAAAATTTGTGTGTCTATTTATATTTCTAGTATTTATATTTGAGATTTAGGTGATTACTAAGATTTAGATCTACAAAATATTATAGGGGGTGTGTTATAGGAAATCCTGCAACTACATTTTTGGCGCTAGAAACAGGGACGGGTTTGTTGATTTATACTACCTAGCTACTATCTTGTTGGTTGAAGACAGTTTCAGTGAAGATTGGGTTAAGAAAAGTTCCGGCGAAGTCTTCTTGAGTCTCTAAGTTATACAAGGAAGGCAGACACAGAAATTTGAGTAAAAGATCGGTAGAAATTATGGAAAATCAAAAGAGAGTTATGAAGATAATGAATAACAAAAACAAAGAGAGGCAGTGTACATGAAATCCAATGAATCGGCAAAAGAAAATCTCTTCTCTCTTCTCACTTCTCTTATTCTATGATTCAATTATTTAGATCTGGAAAAATTATTCAAAATTAGTTTTCATTTTCAACAGAGATTTGATTTTTCATACAAAAGTCTTACACCAAGATCATTATCAATCTGTAGATTCGGGACCAGTTGCTCCTTCTTAACAAACCCATTTAGCGAATTTGTAAACGATTATATATTGAGATTTTTGACTGATTCTGCAGGCTTAATTTCGTTGATAAAATAGAACACATTAGTCGACCTAACTTTCATTTGATTATCTTTTGTTACAGCGAAGATCAGTAGAGAAGAAATAGATTAACTCGCACCAAAATAACATAACACACAGCGAATTAACTCTGGTCAATCAACTATCTCGTAAAAAAAAAATAGCTCTTGGAAGGAATCAGCAATTACAGTAGTTTCTGCAAAGCCACGGGATATCCCATCCAATACCCAAGGTCATCGGCGAAGAGAAGACACTAGTAACAGCTACTTTGTCACGAAACTACTTCTAATATTGATTCCATATAAACGACAAACTAAATATAGTATCGTCTCGAGAATAATCCCATGAATTCACTTCGCTAAACGATCATCGACAATCGACTGGTTCACAAATGACCGGCAATAGTTCACAACGAGAAGCAACAGATTGTTTCTCTTCGTCAACAACAATCCAAGAGTGTGTTACTTCGCCAATCGATTGCGAATTTCAGCCAAAGATTTTATAAAAGAATTCACAAAAACTTACTAGCAACGCAGCGAAGGAAAGTCTACAAGTTTTAGTTTTCGCAGAAAATCTACATTAGCGAAGAAAAGTCTACATCATTCAGCAGCCGGGAACACAGAGGTGAAGATGTTCAAGCCGCATCGAAATCCAACAATGAAAGAAAGTTGCAGAAAATGGCATAGAAGAGTACGGCAAAAATACATCAACAAATATCCCAAAAGAACTAAAAGTTGCTTCATCAATGATTCCAGCGAAGAACCAATAAAAGACAATGAACAGGAATAAGAATAGCACACTCGGAGCTGAAGAAATTATGGACTCAGGAGCTGAACAAATAAAAGACAATGATCAGATTTTACTAACTAAAGAAACAGGAGAAAAGAAAGAAAGGACGAAGATAATAACTATACCAGGAACGAGGACAAATGAATAACTTGTGCGAAGTTCACCCCACTAACACAAACAGAAACTGGCACAAATGGTCAGGGATTAGGAGTATGAGTTAGAGTTCGCGTGATCAATTCTCGCTAAGCTCATAATTTTTCACACTTTTTGGAACTGCTGCTAAAAAGAAAGGAAGAATAATAGAGTGGCAATATGCGTTTCTTTCGCAAAGACTAGCTGAAGTAGTTGGTTAAGGATGTACCGAGCAAGTGTTAGGATGCATGTTCGAATTTCACCTGAAGCATATTATTTTTACAGAATGAATTTTGCCTTCTATTTCACAAGCTGAAGTTAGCTCAGATGGTCAGCAGTGAAGAGAAGGAGTTTGATGTCTAGGATTCGAATATCCCCATTCGCAAAGAGTTTTTGCACTTCGCAAATGTTTACTTTGTGAACGTTCGCTGCACGAACACTTCGCAGATGTTCGTTTACTTCATGCAAATGTTTACTTCGCACAGTCTTTGATAATTTCGCAAAGGTATTTTGCAAGAAGAAAGTAGGTGATTATTTCGCAGAAACACTTCGCAGAGGCAGGGCTAGCATAGTTGGTAACAAGCAAAGAGAATGGGTTTGAATATGCGGGTTCGAATCTCGCATTGAGTGTATTTTTTCGTGAATTTTTGAGTAACATAGAGATGAAGTTATCGATAAACAAAACCATTGTTCCATTATGTCACAAATAGGAAACTAGTACAGTTGGTCTGGGCGGTGGAATACAAGTATAAGGTCGCGAGTTCAAGTCTCGCCACTTGACCTTTTATTTTTGCTGCGGCATTTATGCATTCAAGAGGGATTGTCAAACGGTGCTGCAAGAGACAACTTCACAAGAGAAGAAAAAGAATAAGAAGGCAACTTCGCCAACTTTATCAAAAACATAAGTTGGCACATATGGTAAAGTCAGCAGAGTATGCGTTCGTGTTCGCAGGATCGAATCCCAACTTTCGCAGACTTTTTGCATGTTTTTACTCGAAATGCTAGAGACGAGGATCACATTAAAAGAACGATATTGTCACATTCTTTCACAAACAAGAGCCAGGAAAGTTGGTCAGGAGGCATGAATGCAAGCAGCAGGTCGCAGGATCAATTCTTGCTTCTCGCACATTTATTTTTGTTATGCGAAATTTCGCACGGACTTTGATTATTTCGCAAAGAAGAAAGTTGATGATTATTTCGCAAGTTAATTTCGCAAGAGAGGGTTAGAACAGTTGGATGGTGCGAGAATATGCAAGAGGTAGGTCAAGGGTTCAAATCTCATTTCTCACACTTCTTTTTGCTGTGAGATAATTATATTTTGTGCGATGTTTATACATTTCAATGATGCTAGCTTCGCAAGCAAATCATATACTTCGCAAGAGACAACAACAGCAACAAACCACAAAAGCTAAGTACCACTTTCCTTGAACATTTTACTTCTACATAAAATAAAAGATTTTTGATTTGATTTACAAAAAAAGCGATTCAATCGCAAGATTACAAATATTACTAAGATTTCAAGATTATAAAGACTTCAAAATTACAAAGATTTCTAGATTACAAAAAACCCAGAGAATTCAATTTATATATTTCTGTAGAATATTTCTTTTATAGACAATAAAAGATTTTTGATTTGAATCACAAAACGCGATACGATCGCAGAATTATAAAGATTTCACAACTACAAAGATTTCAGGACTATAATGTATTAGAATTTCTCTTGAATATTTACTTTGCTACAAATGATATAATATTATGAGAATGAGTGAAAGAAGTGACAGAAATGAAGGAATGAATGAAAGAAAAGAATGGAAGAATGAATGAAAGAATGAAGACATGCGAAATGAAGACATGCGAGAATTTCATACGAGAAAATGACAAGAGATTATCAAAGATCGGTGAAATTACAAAAGAGCTTATATGCAGAAGAATCAACAAAATAATAAGAGAATGGAGAACTTACTATGGTGCACACCCTAGTTCGCGAACACAATTTCGCAAGAGGCAAAGTACCTAAAGTGCGTCATAGTAGGGGTACCTATTACAAAGAATTGTGAAATGAAAGAATGAGTGAATGGGACGAACCTTTATGGCGTACACCCTAGTTCGCGAATAAAATTTCGTAAGAGGCAAATGTAAGACCTAAAGTGCGTCATATAAGGGGTATCTCTTAACATAGCGGGGAAAAGGTTACACCGCTCCACGGAACTGAGTCATGGAGATTTGGGGCCCATGAAAGCCTATCAAGGAGAGATACCTTGGATTTCCAACTATATATATAAGGTTATACAGTTGGACGCCCGAGGGTCTCTTCCAAGGAGTAAGTGTATGCTCAAGGCGCCGAGGTACACGGTTGAGCCAAGAGTGCCTGGGGCATTTGAAGTGTCTCGGCCATTCTTGGCAAGTCTCGGCACATGATGCACTCGGCCCGAAGAAAAATCCACTTAGGGTGTAGCCTCGTAACCATAAGCCCTATAGGTATAAGGGATAAGAGGCTGCGAAAACAACTGGTTGTTGTTAAGACCGGATGGGAGGAGCTAGTCTTGTATGACCGATGTACGCTTCCTTGAAGGGGCAACCAGGGAGATGATAAGGGCGGCACCCTCCATTAGGGAGTCGATAAGTGTCTAAAGACGCAAATGTCATGAGGCTTTATTTTCGCAAGAAAATTTAGGCTTGTCATATTTGTGCGATGATCCTGCAGAGGCAATAATACTAACGCGAGGGTAAGACAAGATCAATGGGTCTTTACATGAAAGTGTAACGACGTCCTGCGATTTCGTCGCAAGACGGCAATGTCATGGGGCTTCAAGTTCGCAAGAATTTCTAGGCCTGTCATATTGTCGCAACGAAAAAAATCCTGCAGAGGCAATAATACTAAGAAATGATAAGACAAGATCAATGGGTCATTACATGAGAGTGTAACGACGTCCTGCGATTTTGTCGTAAGACGGCAATGTCATGGGGCTTTATGTTCGTAAGAATATTTAGGCCTGTCATATTGTCGCAACAACGAGGGGTGGCAAAATAAGACCTTTAACTATGAAGGCAAAATAAGACCACACAAAATGATAAGGCAAGGTCAATGGGTCATTACATGAAAATGTAAAGACGTCCTGCGATCTTGTCGCAATGACAAATTCAGCAGATACATTTGCGAGGTGATGCTTAATCTTCCATTTGCATACAAATAACAGAGGAGTAAGAACTTGCGAGGAACAATAAATACGTGAAGAAGAATGCATATATTAAAGATAAAGCCAGAGAAATGAAGAATGGAGGCAATTTAAAGCTACATCAATTCTAGAGCGGCAAAATGAGCTAAGTAACACAAACATTAGCTATACATTGCAATAGATAAGCATTCTCACCATACAAGCATCATACTCGCATCATGAAAGCATTGCATAAGCATTTCATGGCATAAACATCGCATACACATTTCATAACATAATCATTACATAAGCATTAGATTCGAACAAGTATTTTACAAAATTTCGCAGAATCATTCAGAATTTCGCAAGATTATTCAGAATTTCGCAGGATGTGATCATTTCACAAGATGTGATTATTTCGCCCAATTATTTCACACAATTATAAGCAACTTGAAGAGATTATACTATCACATGAGCACAAAGCATGAGGCAGAGGCAAGATGAGAATGAAGACACAACTCGCTCATTCAACATTTCTCAAGGATTCTATCCTCATAGATAAAGAACAAGAGGCAACTATGGAATACCGAGAAAACATTTTATGTTCTTTATCTTCTCGGCAAGAATCATTTCCAAAATGGACGTTCACTAATGAACAACAAGAATCCTCATCAAAAATGGAGTAATAATTTCGCATGAATAGAGGAGTAATAATTTCGCATGAATAGAGGCAATACTTATTACACGCATTCAAGGATGGATACTTCATACTTCTTCGAGGATACTTCATACTTCATACTTCTTCAAAGATACTTCATACTTCATACTTCTTCAAGGATACTTCATGCTTCATACTTCTTATATATTTCGAGGATTAAGTACTTCTTATACTTCTCAAAGGATACTTCATACTTCGTATACTTCGGGTTGATATTTCTTATTTATTTCGCAAAAGCTTAGGAACTTCGCAAAGAATAGAGGCAAGTACGTACTTTTCAAGTCCAAGTATTCTTTCGCTCGTTCCTTCATCAACAAAGATCAAAGACTACTACAACAACGGATTTTTTCTTAAAGATCGCTCTTCAAGCAATATTCAAGAAAAAAGAGGCAAGATGTAGGATCAAAATATCGCAACAACAACATACTTGCGATATTGTCATTAGCAACATTGCGAAACCGTCGCAGACTAACATTAAAAATGACGTAAATGCACGACACCAAAGCAGAAATACGAGAAAGGTATGAAGAATCCGCGAGAAGGTGACAAGAGCTTGCGAGAATATGAGATGTATGTGAGCTGTCATCCACTATGTAATATCCTATATAAAGAGAAAGGCAGGAGAGAGAAAAGAAGGATACACTTTAGAGAGGATCACATTTTAGGAGGTAGGATAATTTTGGTAAGAGAGAGAGAGAGATATTATTTCAGAGAGAGATATTTTTAGAGAGAGAAAGACTTTATTTTCTTTATCATCTTCTTCCCCAAAAAAATAGATCTAGAGCTCTACAAAATATCCATTAATGGAGATTCTAAATGTAATACTAATGTAATTCCAAAAATCATAGTGAAGAACCATGGATGTAGATCACATTGATCGAACCATGTAAAAAAATTTGTGTGTCTATTTATATTTCTAGTATTTATATTTGAGATTTAGTTGATTAATAAGATTTAGATCTACAAAATATTATAGGGGGTGTGTTGTAGGAAATCCTGCAACTACAGTTAAAGCGAAAGCTTACCAACACATATTTCGAGAAATAGATAGGCGAGTTAAACTTGGCTCGAAATAACAAATTTGTATAATGAAAGTCTATACATCTAAACGACTTTTGTCTCAAGAGTATGAGATAGAGTAAATAGACTTTTGAGTGACAGATAAGTTCAAGTCTCCACATACCTTTTTAGTCGATGAAGTTCCACCGGTTCCTCGAGTAGTCCTTCGTCTTGTATGATGATTTCCATGGAGGTCTTGAGCTCAACTACACTTTCTATCCCAGTCCGAGACCTTTAGCTACATAGGCTAGAAATCAAGACTTATAGTTTTTATCACTAACATTGACAAATATGCTTGAGATAGCAACGCATGCGAGTTCGACCGAGCAATGCTCTAACAATCTCCCCCTTTGTCAATTTTAGTGGAAAAACTATTAATGCATATGGAATACAAAAAATAAATAAATTAACTTTTGTAGCTCCTATTCCACATGACTAATCTTCAACATTACTCGAAATCTTCGTCACTTCCAAGTACTCCAATGATCCCAAAGGTTGTAAGTTTAGTATCATCGTTGTTGAAAATCCGTAGCTATAACAATAAGAAAACAAGAGTTCTCAATCATTGTTATACAGTGTCATAGTATCATTACAAAGCGTCAAAGTCCAATTGTATCACAACTTCGACAACAATACTATTGTGATATGTATCACTCCCCCTTAGTCAATACTCCATCTCACATGGAAACCACTCCCCCTTACATAATGATCCGAAAACCATATGTATTTGTAGTGTGAACTACATATTAATTCTCCCCCTTTTTGTCAATAAAATTGGCAAAGGTACAAGAACGGGATCCTAATGAAATTTCCGAAAGAGTCATTTCATGACCAAAAGAAAGAAACACACATCATCTTATTTAGATGCAATCATAAAGCCGAAGCTAAATGCACTCATCAAGGAGTTTAAAGATACAAGATAACCCCTATAATATTCCACAGCCGCACTCCCCACAAAGATATGGCAATTAAGCGCAAGTTCAAAAAGAACTCTCCCCCATAATATGTCATTCCCGAAAGAACAACAAGAGCGACCTTAATTTCGAAAGAAAAGAAGGATTTCTTTGGACATAACAAATCACATACAAGTATGAATTTGAATCCAAAATATTAAATTGACCACAAGAAATTCATGATTAATTTAACCAATTATACTCAACATAAGTGAACTTATGGAGACTCAAAAATACTCAACTAGATAATCACAAGTGAACCCATAATTAATCTAATCGAAATACACAACCAAACTAATCACAAGAGTAATCAATTTAATTGATCATACTCGTCATAAGAGAATCTATGGAGCAATGACTAAGTTAATCATGAAAATAATCAACCCAGTCAAAAACGCTCAAACATAAGAAGACTTATGGAGTTTAACTAAATAACCAAACAAGATGATTAATTTAGTTCAAAAGTGCTCGACATAAAGTACCTTACGGAACAACAACAAAGCTATTCATAAAATAATCAACTTGGTTGTTTAGTGCTCAACATAAGACACATTACAGAGCCTCACAGTAATACATAAAATATGAATCAGGGAAGATCAATTACTGCGGAATACACAAGGATTCATTCTATTTTCCATCACTATTTACATAACGATATACAATAGACATAATCCTTGTAAACAAAATATTTTAACCTATCTTCCATCAAAAATTGACAATATAGGCTTAACTTTTGTATTTGTCTTTATCAATATGTGCATATCGACTTACGAAATAATTTACTTTTGACAAGGTATGGGACAATAACAGTTCACGGACGCAAACACACATATCACATAACAATTTGCAAGATATAAAACCATAAAGATTAATACTGCAAAAATCATCTTCCAAATAATTTTAGAATTTAAACAAATAAAACTAAAAACATGAAGATGAAGATGAAAACGTTGGACATAGCTATGTGTAATCACAATAATGGCTATTCCAAACTCTAGTTATCCTTCTCAAAAACAAGAATAAATTATCATAAGAAGTTTCCTAGGCATCAAGACAAACTCATAATGCACATATAAGATGATTTGTCCTTAGAGGGTAGAATCAATCTTTTTCGCCCGGATTTACACCAAGAATAGCTACCAAAAGCATATAAAAATATTCTCTTAACAAAGAAGAACATACAAAGTCATTAACGACCATGCACCATAGTTCACATAAGATGATTGTTATCATTCACAAATCCCATAGTAATGCATACTATTGTCCATTCTTGAAATTCCTTCTTTGTGATTGATAGGTGTCGTAAAACACCTAGATTTATATCTATTGTTTATGCTTTCTTTGCGAGTTTTCATATAAATTATGTATCTTATGTTTGCTTTTGAGTTTTATAGGTGTTTTGGAGTCATTTGAGCAAAAGAAATAAAACTCATTCATTTTGACCATGAAGGGGAATTTGATCATTATACAGGCGAGCGATACTCGGAGCCCAGTCAAAGATAAGGGACAACCCTTTGGATTCTAGTGATAATTGCGAAAACCACCCATGGGTGTTAATAGCCGCCCATACTATTAGATCTAGTTGGGTCGAATTCTATTGTTTCAGACAACATTTCCTTCATTTCTTCTTGAGCTGCAAATGGGAATTACTGTTGGAGAGTTGAATCAGAGGGAATAGTGGTGGATTGATGATGAACCAGTGAAGGATTATAAATCTAGGTCAGTTTGGTGGATGTGTTTAGTTCACAAGAGTAGGAGTTCGAGTGCAGAAGACATGAAAGAAATTAGGCTAGAAATTTAGACAGAATCCAAGCTGAGAAATGAAGATAAGAAAGGAGATACTGTTGTTGTTACTTTCAATAGAAGAAATTAGGGCTTCTCTCGATATGAAGTTAGAGTTTATCGATATGGATACGAAGAAATCACAAATCTAAGGTTTGTTGTTGAAATTAAGAAGTGGGTTTTGATGTTTGTGCTCATGGAAGTAGGATATCGAGATTACAATGGAGATACAATGGGTCTCGTGCTCTGGTTCGAGAGGGGGAAGATTTAGAAGCTGTCAAGTGCTGAATGAACATTACAGTTATGGTGACTGCGGTTGTGGTGGATGCAGTTCATGCCATGGAGATGGTGATGGACTGGTGGTGGCTATTGAAGCTGCGGAAAATGGATTTGTATTGGATGAAATTGAGAAGATGGTAATGAACTGGAATTGAGTTTAGATGGTGGAAAGACATGATACAGATGAAGCTGCTGCTGTTAATAGGAAGATTTAATGAAGGTGTTGATGTATGTTGAATAACAGTATTGCAGGGGAGCTGTAATGATGCTAAGACAGTTGAGCTGAGATGTTGCAGAAAAGATGAGTTGAGTTCAGGTTGAATGAGTGTTTTAGATGTATGTTAGGTTTACAGGGAGTTGAAACTCAAGAAGTAGCTGCAACAGATGGAGTTAATGTCTGGATCTGATTGATTCAGGTGGAGAAAGTGGTATGCCGGTGGTATGAGAAATGGTTGTGAGCAGTGATATTTGAATGTGATGTGCAGCTGCTACTGAGCTGACATTAAACTGGTGGTTGAAGCAGCTGCTGAGAGATGAATTAGAATTTGGCAGGAAGAGATGCAGAAGCTATGGCTGTGACATAGTTGTTGAGAAGGGTTGGAGTTGTAGTTGCTGTGCTGGTGATTGCAGTTGTGTATTTGTTATGGTGAGCAAGAAGGGTTAAGAGCTCATCATCCTTGAGCTGGGAAGATATAGGCAAGAGACTGAGATTGCAGATGAAGAATGAAGGGATGAACTCGTAATGGTTCATGACTGAGATGGAGTCACAACTGCAAGTACTGTGTTTGAACTGCAAGTACTGGTACTGTTGTGAAGGGTCAATTGAAACTGAATTGCAGTGAAGGCAAGGGAGCTGATGCAGTTGATTTGAGAAGAATGGGTTTTGAGGGTCTGGTGGCATTAAGGAGAAATGAAGGAGATTGGAGGTGTTGATAACAGTTCACAAGAATTGAGCAAGGCATGAATCTGATAAGGTGGAGTTACAAGGTCTGAATTGCAGGAGCACCAGCTGGTTATGTTGCAGTGACGGCATGAGTGGAAATGGTGATGCTGTTGCTTTCTTGGCTGAAGTTTGAGGATGAGAATGGAATGGCTGAACTGAAGAAGTAGAATGTATGTTTAGGTTGCAGGAATGGAGGCAGTGAATCCAGTGATGCAATGTGCTAAAAGTGATGACACAATTGTTGTGTCTGGAACTGAAATTTGAATCCGCTGGAAGAATGAATGAATTAAACCGTCGAATGAAGGCACGAATGAGTAAACACTACAGGGAAGGAGCTGAGCTATGCCTTGGTCCTGGTGAAGCTAGAGAAGGGTAAACTAGCTTGTCGGTTATGCAAAACTAACAAGTTTGGCGAGTCCTGTATTGAGTGGGATGTGACTGTGATTGGGCCTAGCTGATGGACTGTCGACCTTTTGGCAGTGGGTTGTTTCAAAAACTCAAAGTGTGACGGATACAGAAGTTGGCCGAGAGTTCGAAGTTTATAAGTTATATATAAAACAAGGGTTCTCATCATTAGAGAACTATATATCTCTTCTTCTACTTTGTGTTCTAGGGTTTACAAAGAAGAAAGCTTTTCTTTTTCTTCTTGTTATGTACTCCATGAACATGATCTAGAGTTTTATTATTGGTTAATGATTAAGTTGGATTTCACATGACATGGTTCTTTGATTCAATATATTAGTTTTGTCTCATATTTATCGTTCATGATTCTCTGAAAATATAGTTATATGATTGACGTATTACAACATGATTGATTGTTTGTTTTGTCGAGTTGAAAATTGGTAGAACTTGTAATCACATCTATTGCTAGTTTAGGGTTAATCATCGAGCGATAATCCTTGAACACAAGTAGCATAAATATGATTCTAGGTTGTAGTGATATATCATTGTATTCATATGTGAACCATGACCTTTGTTCGAATTGTTTGCGCAATGTATTTCAACTTCATTGATTAGCCTAATTTTATGAATCTTAATGCTCCATGGGAATTGAACTTAATTAGCGCAATGCGTTAGGTTATTCTTTTGGTAGAATTCATACTTGTATCGTTTTACATGTATGTGTGATGAAATCAAGAAATTACGGGATATTCTTTCGACTAGATATCTTATGGCTTTTGATAATGATAAATTAAATATCAATTCTAATTATTAAGACAAGAACATGTTTGTGATTGAAAATGAAATCCTTAACCAATATCTTTCCTTGCTTGATTTGTTTTATTTCTTTGTTTGCTTTATTTCATTTTTAGTTTATAAAAATCAGAAAACCCCCCTTGTTTATATAGGAAACCGAAACATATTGACAACCCAAGACCTCTTTGTGGGAACGATCCTTTCTTGCCCTTGCTGTATTATATATTTTGAGTAGTGAGAAAGTTATTTATTTTTGACGCATACGATAGCGATCAAATTTTGGCGTCGTTGCCGGGGAGGCAGCGGGTTGTTATTTGTTTTTGGTTTCTTATTTTTGTTTTTAGTTTTGTTTTAGTTTTTCTTATTTTTCGGTTCTTAACTTTGTTTTGAGAATCTTATTTCAGGTACTTGTTTCTCATGGAGGGAGCTTACTACAAGAATCAATACGGCTTTCAACCTCAACAACATTACAACTATCACCCTTACGGGGAGTACAATCAGAATCAATCCTTTGGTTATGATCAATACTCCACGTACCCCTTTAGTTATTCTCATACATTCCAACCTTCTTACGGTGGGTATGTAAGTGAGCAACCACAAAGAGGGGATGATACTTGTGCTCCTATTAATTTTTCTTCTAGTTTGATAGATGAAATGCAACAATTTATGGACAACATGGAGTCAGTTTGTGGACAACCAAGCATGGAGCCAGTTTCATCGACCGAATGTGCTCATAGTATGTTTGGCCCAATTTCTGATCGTAGTTATGATCATTCACCCATTCAAAAGGAAGATAATTGTCCTAGCAATACTGAAGTAAGTGATTCTACTTTTACTTTTTTGAACGAGCTTTACAAACAAATGGAACATTATATCCAAAATTTGGATGGATCACTCCAAGAGCTTCAAAGAGGTGTTTCCGACGTAAGAAATGGCATTTATGAATACAAAGAGGAAATGGACAATTGTGTTGAAAAGGACCAACCTTTGGAAGAATATGTCGACACTTGTGTAGATTACTCAAGCATTGATCTTAATAATGATCAAGAGCCTATTCAAAGGGTGGAGCTTGAGGATGATGCATTTTTGAGTGTTCTAAAAAAGTTCCTTATGGCGAGATTTGGATCCGCAAAAGAGTGTGTGCCTTACAACAAAGAGGAGTGTGTTGAGAATGAAACCGATATGACCAATATTGTGGAAGACCCAATTGAGCTTGCATATGATTGTAATGATGATGTTAATGTCGGACGAAGAATGGTTTCAAGGTTTGATAGAGGACCATGATATACAAGAGGTGAATAATTCACTTGAGTTTTTAAAGGATGAAGAGGATTCCGTGATACAAGAGATTGTGATAGGTTTGTCTAACCCTTGCATATTGTTTCTTCTCCTTTACCTCTTATTGGTTTGAATGTATGTGCTTCGAGAATATTATTGAATGACTTTGTTTCTCGATTTCCGCCATTCGAGATACTTGATTCTCATACTATGAAGGTTTTCGAACAAGAAACCGTTGAAGTACCCGACTTTTATATTCTTTATACACTTCCAAGTGTGGACAAGAATAAGTGTGGGGGAAGCTTTTATCGGTTAATAGCTTCATTTCTATTTTATATTACTAATATTTGTGTGAAGCTAGTGTTTGCAAAACAGGTTCTATGGAAGGATCCTCAACTTTTCAGATTATTGGTGTATGGGGAATTCAACTTGCAAGTCGGGCTGACGACTTTAAACCAAGCGCTAAATGCGAGGCAACCCATAGGATGAATATTTCTTATCTTATTTTTAGTTTTTTCTTGTCTTGTATTTAGTTTTTTTTTTCTGATTTCTTGTCACATTTCATTATAAGATTTCTCACCTTGACTTTCTTTGGACGATTCAATTTACATTGAGGACAATGTAAAGTTTAAGTGTGGGGGAGTGGTTAAGCATTTTCATTGTAAAACTTTCAAATTTTGTGTAAATTAGTGAATGAAAAACTCCAACTTGTGGTTATTTTAGAGTCACATAGTATACATGTTGCTAAGATTACATCGAGATTCTCATAAGAGTGACTGAACTTAAAGATGACAGAGAACATGATCGGGTTTCTTACTTGTATGAGAGTTAAAGTTGGATTTAACCATGACAGTGGCAAATGAGGTACAGACTGAATTCGGTAGTAGAGTTGTGGTCTCCTATAGTGGAGACTACCTATTCTTACATTATGTGAGGCACCGACTTTCAATTCTTTGTACCTGTCTAAATATGTGCTTTTAGAGTGTGTGTCACCGTACGTAAAATCCGGGTAGAATGGTGAGCTACCCAATTCCCACCAATAGAAGCACTACTTTTGATCTCTTGAGTGTTATTTTATCAATCATGATGGTGACATCGAATTGCTAACTTACATACCACTTGTAATCTTGTTCGCAGTTAGCACCATCCACTTTATCTCTATCTACACCAACAGGTCCATAGAAACACCATCATCATCAACAAGAGGAGCATCACAAATTCGAAGGAAAGTTGAAGACGTTCAAGGTTTACAAGCAACGGTACATAAATGGGTAAATTTCAGATTCAAGTAAAGCAGCAAGATAAGGAGCAGAATTTTTACAAGTTGAAGACTTTATGTACAAGAGCGAAGATTATCAAGATGGGAGTTCGAGAAGTTTATGATATCAAGACATACAAGTTGTGAAGAATCAAGCGGTAAAGTACTTACACCATGGTCTTTGTACTTACATTTTTATTTTACTTTATCTTATTTGTATTTTGTTTTCTCTTGTCTTAAAAAAAAATGATAAAAAAATGATAAAACAAAAATGAAAAAATAATAGAAAAAAAAATGAAAAAAAAATAGAAAAAAAGAGACAAGAAAAAAAAAGAGACAAGAAAAATTCATTGTATCATATTTTGGGTTTGTGTAGTTCGTTTTTAGTTTTGTATTCTTTCAATAAAGCCAATGGAAGAAGGAATATATACAATGAAGTTTCAAGCAATAAGGATTTAGAGGAAAAGAGTTACATTGTCAAGATTCTACGAAGTTCAAGAGTTATCATCAAGAGTTGAAGACCGAAGACGAAGATGAAGATACCGATTGAAGACCGAAGACGTTTCTATGGATGCTGTGAGAGTGGTGCTAACTGCACGTCGAACGGATAACGAGGTAAGTAAGAATATTCCCACCAATTCTTTAAATGGTTGATTTCCTTTCTTAGAGATCGTCAAAAAAGGGTTTTCAAAAATGATAAAAGATGTGGGTTTTAAAAATAATTCGGAGGGTTTTGCCTTCCTACCATTCAACGTGTCGCAGGATTCTCTCTTCATTCCTACTTGGACACATGTGCGACCCATAAAAAGCTATTTATTATTGAGAGAAACTTCATAAAACCCTTTCTTGTGAGGCAGAGTCGAGACTTTTGATCACTTCGAACCCGAATTTCTTTCGATAAGGGATGGTTATTTCTCTCTCAACTTTTAAGGATGGGATTGTGTTCATTTATGTGTTTAACTTCGTATGACTAGTGTGCGGAATCTCTATGCCTTCTTATCGCGTTGGATGCTATCATTACGGAGAACTAGTAAGTTGGAAAAATAGGTTTTGTGGGTATATCTCTAGTAAGCCCTCACGAGACTATAACTCGTCCACTAGGGACACCTAGGGGTTTAAAGGATTGTTATACGTGCTAAGTGTAACCGTAGCCTCGGCGACACAGAGTTGTATATTTGTTTTAAAATTGTTTTGTTTGATTTGCTCGAGGACGAACAAAGTCTAAGTGTGGGGGAATTTGATAGGCTTCGTAAAACACCTAGATTTATATCTATTGTTTATGCTTTCTTTGCGAGTTTTCATGTAAATTATGTATCTTATGTTTGCTTTTGAGTTTTATAGGTGTTTTGGAGTCATTTGAGCAAAAAGAGTAAAACTCATTTATTTTGAGCATGAAGGGGAATTTGATCATTATACATGCGAGCGATACTCGGAGCCCATTAAAATATAAGGAACAACCTTTTGGATTCTAGTAAGAATTGCTAAAAGCACCTATGGGTGTTAATAGCCGCCCATACTATTAGATCTAGTTGGGTCGAATTCTATTATTTCAGACAACATTTCCTTCATTTCTTCTTGAGCTACAAATGGGAATTACTGCTGGAGAGTTGAATCAGAGGGAATAGTGGTGGATTGATGATGAACCAGTGAAGGATTATAAATCTAGGTCATTTTGGTGGATGTGTTCAGTTCACAAGAGTAGGAGTTCAAGTGCAGAAAACATGAAAGATATTAGGCTGGAAATTTGGACAGAATCCAAGCCGAGAAATGAAGATAAGAAAGGAGATCTTTCGCTGTTGTTACTGTCAATTGAAGAAATTAGGGCTTCTCTCGATCAGGAGTTAGGGTTTTTCGAGATGGATAAAAAGAAATCATAAATCTAGGGTTTGTTGTTGAAATTAAGAAGTGGGTTTTGATGTTTGTTCTCAAGGAAGTAGGAGATAGAGATTACAATGGAGATACAATGGGTCTGGTGCTGTGGTTCGAGAGGGGAAGATTTAGAAGTTGTCAAGTGCTGAATGAACATTGCAGTTATGGTGACTGCGGTTGTGGTGGATGCAGTTCATGCCATGGAGATGGTGATGGACTGGTGGTGGCTATTGAAGCTGCAGAAAATGGATTTGTATTGGATGAAATTGAGAAGATGGTAATGCACTGGAATTGAGTTTAGATGGTGGCTAGACATGATGCAGATGAAGCTGCTGCTCTTAATAGGAAGATTTAATTAAGGTGTTGTTGTATGTTGAATAACAGTATTGCAAGGAGCCGTAATGATGCTAAGACAGTTGAGCTGAGATGTTGTAGAAAAGATGAGTTGAAATCGGTTGAATGAGTGTTTTAGATGTATGTTAGGTTTACAGGGAGTTGAAACTCAAGAAGTAGCTGGAACAGATGGAGTTAATGTCTGGTTCTGATTGATTCAGGTGGAGAAAGTGGTATGACGGTGGTATGAGAAATGGTTGTGAGCAGTGATATTTGAATGTGATGTGCAGCTGCTACTGAGATGACATTAAATTGGTAGTTGAAGCAGCAGCTGAGTACTTGGTAATGTTGCAGTTGAGAGATGAATTAGCATTTGGCAGGAAGAGATGCGAAGTTATGGTGTGACACGCTTGTTGATAAGGGTTGGAGTTGTAGTTGATGTGCTGGTGATTGCAGCTGTGTGTTTGTAATGGTGAGCAAGAAGGGTTGAGAGCTCATCATCCTTGAGCTGGGAAGATATAGGCAAGAGACTGAGATTGCAGATGAAGAATGAAGAATGAAGAATGAAGGGATGAACTCGTAATGGTTCATGACTGAGATGGAGTCACAACTGCAGGTACTGGGTTTGAACTGCAGGTGCTGGTGCTGTTGTGCATGGTCAATTGAAATTGAATTGCAGTGAAGGCAAGGGAGCTGATGCAGTTGATTTGAGAAGAATGGGTTTTGAGGGTCCGGTGGCATTAAGGAGAAACGAAGGAGATTGGGGGTGTTGATAACAGTTCGCAGGAATTGAGCAAGGCATGAATCTGAGAAGGTGGAGTTACAAGGTCTGATTTGCAGGAGCACCAGCTGGTTATGTTGGCATGAGTGAAAATGGTGATGTTGTTGCTGTCTTGGCTGAAGTTTGAGGATGAGAATGGAATGGCTGAACTGAAGAAGTAGAATGTATGTTTAGGTTGCAGGAATGGAGGCAGTGAATCCAGTGATGCAATGTGCTAAAAGTGATGCCACAATTGTTGTGTCTGGAAATGAAATTTGAATCCGCTGGAAGAATGAATGAATTAAACCGTCGAATGAAGGCACGAATGAGTAAACACTACAGGGAAGGAGATGAGCTATGCCTTGGTCCTGGTGAAGATAGAGCAGGGTAAACTAGCTTGTCGGTTCTGCAAAACTAACAAGTTTGGCGAGTCCTGTATTGAATGAGCTGTGACTGTGATTGGGCCTGGCTGATGGACTGTCGACCTTTTGGCAGTGGTTTGTTTCAGAAACTCAAAGTGTGACGGATACAGAAGTTGGCCGAGAGTTCTAAGTTGATAAGTTATATATAAAACAAGGGTTCTCATCATGAGAGAACTATCTATCTATTCTTCTACTTTGTGTTCTAGGGTTTAGAAAGATGAAATCTTTTCTTTTTCTTCTTGTTATGAACTCCATGAACATGATCTAGAGTTTTATTATTGGTTAATGATTAAGTTGGATTTCACATGACATGGTTCTTTGATTCAATATATTAGTTTTGTCTCATATTTATCGTTCATGATTCTCTGAAAATATAGTTGTATGATTGACGTATTACAACATGATTGATTGTTTGTTTTGTCGAGTTGCAAATTGGTAGAACTTGTAATCACATCTATTGCTAGTTTAGGGTTAATCATCGAGCGATAATCCTTGAACACAAGTAGCATAAATATGATTCTAGGTTGTAGTGATATATCCTTGTATTCATATGTGAACCATGACCTTTGTTCGAATTGTTTGCGCAATGTATTTCAATTGCATTGATTAGCCTAATTTTATGAATCTAAATGCTCCATGGGAATTGAACTTACTTTGCGCAAGGCGTTAGGTTATTCTTTTGGTAAAATTCATACTTGCATCGTTTTACATGTATGTGTGATGAAATCGGGAAATTGCGGGATATTCTTTCGACTAGATATCTTAGGGCTTTTGATAATAAGAGATTAAATATCAATTCTAATTATTAAGACAAGAACATGTTTGTGATTGAAAACGAAATCCTTAACCAATATCTTTCCTTGCTTAATTTGTTTTATTTCTTTGTTTTCTTTTATTTCACTTTTAGTTTATAAAAATCAGAAAACCCCCTTGTTTTATATAGGAAACCGAAACATATTGACAACCCAAGACCTCTCTGTGGGAACGATCCTTTCTTGCCCTTGCTATATTATATATTTTGAGTAGTGAGAAAGTTATTTATTTTTGACGCATACGACAACGATTAGTGGTTCCCCAACAACATTCTTGTAAAAGCTACAAATGAGCTTAGAAGAGTATTAATCCAAGAATCCAAGTGCCCAAGTCCAAGAGAAGTGGAACAAGCGACAAAACGGAGCAAAACACTCAAAAACAAGAGACAGGACAAATACCATTCTTCACTCCTCCAAATTCAGGAATTCTCATCTCCATTTTGAATAGAATTCAAATAGGAAGAGAATGCAAAAAAAAAATGAGGTCATTCCGGGTTCGGACGAAGAAGTTACGGCCAAAACAAGTTTACCGAATATCGATGTTAAGTATGCATATCGGTTTGCAAAGGAATTTTCATAACCTGGGGGAGTATACAAACAGGTATGCGTACTTAAACCCCTGGATTTTGATTTTAAATGATGTTATGCATACCAGGTAGGTGTACCATGAAGTCCAAACATCCCGAACTACTATTTTCAAACCTAAACGTTTAAGAACCTTAAACACAGATTAAGCAAGGTACATAGATCAACACAAATCTTGCTCAGGTTTATAGACATAACTTTTTAGTAGAATCCGGTCGAATTCTACAGCCTTACCGAATATAATCTGTGTGCCCCAATTCTCGTGCTTCCCTCACCGTATACATAGCATGGCATTCCTTGGTGAGGATGCACTTACAACACAATCAAGTTGTGTTGGGGTGAACAATGTCTTGCTCACCACAAGTGACCTTTGGATTATCATGAAATAGATCGCTTTTAGAACCTTTCACATCCAATCCCATTTTTCCAAAAAACTTGTTAAGTTCCAACATCATGGATACTGCCTTCTCCATAGTCATGGAATTTTCTGGAAGATCATTCTTTTTCGCACTCAAAGCATCATTGAATTTCTTTGGTACCCACTTCGGAGTGCGTTTCCATTACTCTCTTCAAGATTTCTCTGAAGAGAGTTGGGTTGATAATTGTTTTGCAAGTTAGTCTTTCTCCAAGTGGGAGCATCGGATCTTGTCTTCGTCTTTACAAAGTTATCCTTTTGATAACCATTACGATTGTGAAAAGGATTCGTATGATGTTTATAGGAAAAACTAGGAAAATAACCGCACTGATTCCTTTCCCTAAAGGTTGGACAGTTACAACCTATAACGTTAAGGGGGTCAGTCTTAACATATGATCTTGGTTTCACAACTTCTTGTGATGCCCAAACAAGAACATCATGAAGTTTCTCATTGACCTATATTTCCGCAATAGTGGCAAACATAAGGAATTTTCTTACCTCGATCTGTGTGTGCTGATTTTGGAGGTTGATATATTTTTCTCTTTTGAACCTTAACTGCCGGTGAAGGCATTTCACTTTTTCCATCAGTGGAAACCTTTTGTTGAGAAGAATCACTAGCCTTGACAAATTTTACCTCTTTGTTAATACTTTGAGCATCTATTCCCTTATAGCCAAATCCTCGTGTATCACGATGATTTTTACTTGCTCCTAGCATGGTGGTTAATTTATTTGAACTAGTATTGAACTTTTCCAAGTCATCTTCCAACATCTTGATTTTATCAAGAGAAGCAGCTAAATCAGCCTCAAAACGTTTTTCTCGAGCGAGAAAAGCGCTTTCTCTGTCATCAAAACTAATTTTTTGAGAGTTAAACCTTGCTTCAGATTCTGCAAGTTTCTCTTCCAACGGAAAGTACTTTTGAAGAAGATTATCACATTCAAGTGACTTCATACGTAGGTTTTCCTTAGAATCCTTGAGGATCGATTCGTTAGAACGATTCGAAACATAAACACCTACGTAACATCTTCTCAATTTCTTGTTTTCTAGACAGAGAGGAGTCGGGAGAGGAGTGACTTGAGAAGTTGTCATCCTTTTCTTTTCCAACGAATTCAAAACCTTCACATACTCAGAGACTTCCTCATCAACATCTCTATCAATATCTGAATCACCTTCATCAGAAAGTTCATCCAACTGTTCTTCTAGGCGTGTTTCCAGGACTTCAACAAGTTTTACATTAAGAGAATGTTTAGATATCGACCTAGATGTGACAGTCCTCTCCGGTGAATCCAAGCTTTGAAAATCATCTGGTAATTTATGAACTGGTACGTTATTAGAGATAGACTCGTCCATAATCAGATCGCTACAAACACAAACTTGTAAGGTCTTTAGTGTGTTTGCCTGCTCTGATACCAATTGAAAAAGCGGGGGTCTAACAACCACACCCAATATTTCGCCTAGCAATCTGTATGGAAAAACTCCAATATACTTTCTAGAGAATCAACTAGACAGTCAGACTCAATCTAGATAAAAAGTATATCAAAGAGTTTATATCTAAATCTCTCGATTTGATCTTTACTCAAGCAAATAGAAATCTTCAAGTCTTTATCAAAGAGATATAACTTGGATGGTACCAAAGACTAATATCCAAGTGTCAATCAATTTAAATCAACAACCAAAAGGTCAGATATTCTAATTTATTGAACAACGCACAACCTGTGATATTTCAATTATATAAACAAATATAATGTGGAATAGAAATAACACAGATACCAGAATTTTGTTAACGAGGAAATCGCAAATGTAGAAAAACCCCAGGACCTAGTCCAGATTGAACACACACTGTATTAAGCCGTTACAGACTCAAGCCTACTCCAAATTAACTTCGGTCTGGACTGTAGTTGAACCCCAATCAATCTCACACTGATCCAAGGTACAGTTATGCTCATACGCCTCTGATCCCAGCAGGATGCTACGTACTTGATTCCCTTAGCTGATCTCACCCACAACTAAGAGTTGTTACGACCCAAAGTCGAAGACTTTAATAAATAAATCTGTATCACAAAGATAAGTCTACAGAATAGATAAATCCGTCTCCCACGAATAAACCTATGAGTTTTGTTCTGTCTTTTGATAAATCAAGGTGAACAGGAACCAATCAATAACCCGGACTTATATTCCGGAAGAACAACCTAGTATTATTGATCACCTCACAATAATCTTAATCGACATAGCGAAAAAAGATATTGCGGAATCACAAACAATGAGACAAAGTGTTTGTGATTTCTTTTCTATCTTGCCTATCGGAGATATAAATCTCAAGCCAATTATTTCAATTGTACTCGTACGATAGAATTAGCAAGATCAGATCACACAACTACAAGAAAAGTAGTATCGGTCTGGCTTCACAATCCCAATGAAGTCTTAAAGTCATTAACCCGGTTTTAGAAGAAGAAAACCAAAGTGTGGGGATTCGGTTTCCCAGTTGCTAGAGTTCTGCCTTATATAGTCTTTCAAATCAGGGTTTGCAATCAATGTTAGCTTTGTAACAAAGCATTCAATATTCACCGTTAGATGAAAACTTGATTAGATTCAAGCTAATATTTCTCAACCGTTGTATCGAAAACTTAGCTTGTTACACACAAACGAAATGTTCAATTTTGGGTTTATGAACCGTACCCAAACATTGACATTTGTTGGTTCAACAATAGTCAACCAAATGGTTAGCCATATGATCACTATCATAGCAACCATATTCTTCTTCTCCATAACTAGTTCAAATGACTCAAATGAACTAGTTAGAGAGTTGTTCAATTGCTTAGATCTTATGTAACTACACAAGACACAATCGAAGAAAAAATGGTTTGATTCACTCGAATCGGTTCATGAACTTTATAGCCACGGTTTGCAAAATCATTCCTTAGTTTATATAAACATTAGTTCAAGAACAACAGGTTTTAGATATAACCTACTCAAGTTTGCGAACTGGGTTCGCGGATTTAAGCTCATGGAAGGAGTACACAAACTCCAGCAGAAATTCTCGGGTGAGAAATTCCGCCAGTTCGCGGACTTGGCTTGCGCCACTTCCATTTCTCTTGATCAACAAAGTTCGCAAACTTTGGTTCAAGGAATAAGGACGTATACATATATGTATTTCCACAACAATGCTTATATCATACCAATGGTTATGTAATCTAAACTCTCATTTCAATCATTGAAACATTCTCAAAGAACGTTATATAACCGTTATTCACAGACCATTTTTTCGTCAGAGCAATTTCCAAAGTGATTGAAACATATCATGACTTTCGTCACTAGGTAAAGATGAATTCGGTTAAAGCGAAAGCTTACCAACACATATTTGGAGAAATAGATAGGCGAGTTAAACTCGGCTCGAAATAGCAAATGTTTATAATGAAAGTCTGTACGTCTAAACGACTTTTGTCTCAAGAGTAGGAGATAGAGTAAATAGACTTTTGAGTAACAGATAAGTTCAAGTCTCCACATACCTTTTAGTCGATGAAGTTCCACCGGTTCCTCAAGTAGTCCTTCGTCTTGTATGATGATTGCCATGGAGTTCTTGAGCTCAACTACACTTTCTATCCTAGTCTGAGACCTTTAGCTACATAGGCTAGAAATCAAGACTTATAGTTTTGATCACTAACATTGACAAACATGCTTGAGATAGCAGCGCATGCGAGTTCAACCGAGCAATGCTCTAACACTTGTGACCTGAATTTCATTTATAACCATTCCCTGAATTTCTTTGTTCTTTCTAAATTTCAGAATCTCTCTCAAAACCCTAACTTCTAATCCCTCCTTGCAGAACCCTAATTCAAATAATTCAATATCAATTACAACTATTCATTTCATCTTTTCTATCTATGATTTCCCAACTCAGGAACCCTAATCTTCATCTTCCATTCATTGAAACCCTATATATCTGTGAAATTCAATTTCCTAAAAAAACCAAAATTAAACCTCTCACAACCATTTCTACTCCAATTAACAACAAACCCATCGACAATTGATCGATTTAAATCGATTTCACACAAAATATCAATCATTTACGAAACCCTAAATTAGCTTACCATTTTCTTCTTCTTCCAGAGCTCAATCGACTTCAGCACCATCACCTTCTCCCTCGATTCATCAAGCTACTAAACTTCCTAGAGATATTCACACAAAATCAAGCTCAATTCCTTTGAATTGAGGTCGACAGAGAGACAAGAAGAACATTAGAAAACGAGAGAAAGAAGAGAAGAGAAAAATAGAATATTAGAAGAAGAAGAAAAATACCGTAACATAATTTTGTAAATTCTGGGTTTGTGAGAAATTTTCTTACAAAAAATGGGTGCGCGCCGGAGTTTTTCTGGGCGTGGATTTCACAGTGGAAAAAATCTGAAAAATGGGTTTGTATGTAGTTTTCACTTTTTAAAGCCTGAATGTGACTTCAAAACAACAATCATTAACTTGATTTTGATGGGCCATAATTGGTCCATCAATTGTGGTCCACCCATAGCGCCAAGAAACCGCTGTGGGTTTCTCCAATCCACATTAAAATAGGAACCGTTTTTTGGGGACCATGGTTTTTTTGTGGGGGACCATGGTTTTATTTTGGGTAAGACATTAGAAGTAAATCTAGGTCACCCCTTTGTAGGATCAGAATATCGCAAAACCAACGCCCTTGCGAAATCCATAGATGACACATTGCGAAGATATCGCAGATGGGTAATATAAATGACGCAACGGATGACGACAGCTAGAACACGAGAAAGACGTGAAGACCTGGCGAGATTTAGGAGTGTTGCGAGGTTTTATACTTGTACACTTGCGAGAATGTCGCAAGTCAGATCCGAAAATAAGGGATAACTTAGTTGTCATCCATTATGTAATGTCCTATATAAATAGCCGAATAGGCTTATGAAAGAGGGGGGATCTTTTTAGAGAGTGGAGATTAATTATAGAGGAGAGAGAAAGTTTAGAGTTGTAATAACATTCTTGATTTCACTTCCTTCTTGTAAAATTTCTAACTCAATTAATAAAAGGATTGGTTATTGATCTTAAATATGTGTTAGATATTATGAATTCCTGTGAGGTGTGTATTGTAGGATTTCCTGCAATTACATTTGGCGCTAGAAACAGGGACTGATTGAAGATTGTAATTTGAAAGAATTTGAAGTAATAGAGAAGGAATTTCATATAATTTTCAATAATTCATTAAGATTGAAAAACGGCAAGAAGAAGACATGCATCAAAACAACCAATAACTGTTAGAAGGAGTAGGAGACTTGCTGGAGAAAGGAGAGATGAGGTGGGAGAATCATCGAGAATGAATACAAGGAACAACAGAGAAAATCAAGTTCGACCACCAATTCAATGTACACCACCAATACAAAATAGAACTGTGGATTATGACAGAGTGAGTGTACATACTTGGCGAACAGATTCTGTAGATGAAATGGGAGAAGAGCAGCAATTAGGAGACAATGGGAAAGAGGAGAGAGATCAAGAAATAATTGGAGGAATAATTCATGGAAATGAAGAAATTGCAGCATTAGAGACATTGAGGCAAACAATACACGAAGAAAGGCGGTTAGAAGCAGAAGAACGTGCGAATTTGACAAGGCAAAATCATGAATTGAGGATGGAAAACATAAGATTACAAAATAGGAGGTCAAGAAGCACTACAAGATCACGTTCAAGATCAGTTAGAGAAGAAATAAGACAAAATTTGCCTATAGAAAATGCTAATGAAGAAACTCGAGAAGGAATACAAAATCTAGGCGAAGAACGTCGCGAAGGAAGAGAAGTATTGGAAGATCGTTATATTCAACGTGCTGAAATTCTTCAAAATGAACAGAATGATGGAATTCAAGGAAATAGACATCGCCAGGGGCGAAATAACCAAGTTGGCAGTGAAAATCAGGAAGAATGAAAGAGAATTTTACATGAGAGATAAATACAAAGAAATGAACGAACAATAGAGGATGAAAATGAAAGACACTATGTTGAGCAAACACATTTAGCTCGCGAGAGAGAAAGACTAAGAGCAGAAATGGAAGAACAAGAACTACAAGAGGCAATTCGACAGAATAGCCATGATAATCGAGAAAGGAGGCGCGAACGAAACCGAAATAATGCTAATATCAATGAAGAGTATGATAGAGTACAAAGGAGAACTGAGAGACGGCAAAAAGGAGAAAATGAGAGATATGACAGTGTGCGAATTAATGAAAGAAGTGAAAGAGAATATCGCAAAGAAAGACGAGAGGAAAATGATGAACAAGGAAGTCAAAATAGAGATGAACGTAGGAGAAGAGAGGCGGAATTGAAGAGACCAATGGATTCAAATTCTGGTATAAATGAACAAATTTTGAGAGAGTTAGCGGAGATGAAGGGAATGATAAATAATAAAAGAGGAGGAGGTAAGAGACAATTAGATGAAGCTATAGAGGAAGCTGCGAAAACTCCATTTACAGAAGAAGTACAATTAGGAGGAATACCCCCAAAATGCAACTTGCCTGCGTTAACCAGCATTTTTGATGGAACAACTTGTGCCGTCCAACACATCAAAGCTTATGTGAGATGTATGCTACAATGGGAGAACCATGATGCAATATTATGCAAGTATTTCGCATCAAGTTTAACAGGAGAGGCGTTAAAATGGTTTGAAGGCTTGCCAAAGAACACCATAACATCTTTCAACCACTTACAAGCTATATTTTTAGGAGCATACGTAAGCAACAATTCTTCGCGACCTGGCATTGAAGATGTATTTGGGCTGAAGAAAAGGGTTGGCGAAAGTTTGAAGCATCTAACTGTGAGATGGAAGACAATGTGTAGCGATATGGCTGGTCGTGTGGACGAAATATATCTCATCCTATCATTCATCAATGATATGTTCGCAACAAATCATTATATATTGATTTTTTAATCAAAAATACAATCACAATGATCGAGTTGCGATAACTACAGGAGGAGTATATTGCTCTTGAAGAAAAGCAAAATGAGATGGAATCATACCCCATTGCGAACACAAGTTCAAGAGCAGCGACTGCAAGCTTATTTCCCAAGTTAATAAATACAGTGGCGAGCACCTCACAAGGGCAACAAGAGAGGGTAATGGGAGATGGACAGCAAAAGCTAGTAGCTATGGGGAGCCGTGATCAAGAAGAATTTGAGAGAGAGAGAGAGAGAAACTTCTATAGCCGAGGTAGAAATAACAAAATCCAAAGACTTGATCATCCACAAGAAACGTATGGAGGTCATCAGCCGCAAGAAACTTATGGAGGTCAGAGGCAAAACTTTCACAGAGGACAGCGAAATCCTAAGATAATATGGGAAGAAATCAAAATGCCACCTTTGAATGCTAGTGTGGAGAAGATATGGGAAGCTATAATCCTAATGGAAAACATACCCGCACCATGGAACATGGGAAGTGAACCACCTCCAAGCTACAGAAGTAATGAATTTTGCTCTTATCATCATTTCCATGGACATACAACAAATGACTGCAGAAATGTAAAGAGAATCATTCTCAGAATGATAGATCAGGGAAAATTAAATCACTTTCTGGTAGGAAAAACGCAAACTCAAGCATTACCACCTCCTCTGGGATATTCACAAGCCAAATACGACAAAAGAAAGAGAAACGTTTGTGATTGAAGTTGGCGCAAAGGCAAAGAATCATTTTGTAATTCCATTGTACACTCGTATAAGACGATTGAAGATTTTCACGATAACATTCTCAGAGGGTTTTCGCAAGAGATGCTGATGATAGAGAAACAATGAACATTGCGAAGACATCGCCACTGGAAGAATGACAAAAAAGCGCACTATCTCTTTTACCGCAGAAAAAGTACCCGAGGCTGGAGATATGCATGACAACCCATTGGTGGTAAGATTGGAGATCAACCCAAAACCTAGCGAGGATGAAGATGATGAAGCTGAGAATTCTTGGGAAATCAATAGAATTTTGATTGATACGGGGAGTTCCGTGAACATTCTTTTTTATCATACTTATAAAACTATTGGAGGAAAAGATGAAGATCTAATACCTTCAATGTACAAAATCTATGGTTTTAATGGTACCGCAAATAAGCCAAAAGGAGAAGTTCATATGCGAATTCCACTGAAAGGATTATCGTCTGAAATTTTATTCTGTGTAGTTGATGTGGAATCACCATACAACGCGCTGATCGGACGACCATGGTTACATGAGATCTTAGGTGTCGCATCAACTTTCCATCAATATATCAAATATCCTCATCCCACTGGTGTTGGTATCATAAAGGGAGATTGGGTTGAAGGAAAGAAGTGTTATGAAGTTGATATAGAATCCTGCGAAGAAAGAGCTGCGAAGCAGAGGAATTGGAAAAACAACATCAAAGAAAAACAAAGAGGTGAAAGATTAATGGTAGATGTAATAGAGCAAAGAGAGGAAGAAATGCTGCAAAACCAAAAAATGATGAAGATAGGAAGTGGCGAAGGTTTCGCAACAGACAAGAAAATGATAGGAAAATTAAAAAATGCAGAGGCAGAAAGTAGCAGAAGTAAGAGACTTAAAGAATAACTGTAGTTGTTGATTGTCAGAGGAAAAATGGGGAGGAAGACAACAAATGTAAGTTGGGTTTCAAAAAAAAATAAAAAAAATATGAATAGCAGAGATGAGGTTGCGAAGGGAAATCGATATGCAGAAGAAGAGGAGATATTATGAAATATAAAGATATGATTGCGAAATTACAAAAGAATTAACATGCAAAAGAATCAACAAATTAATCAGACAGAGGCAAACCACCTATGGCGTACATGATGAGTGCCAAATAGTGCATATTTATACATCTATTTATTGGCATTTTACTCATCTTTTGCGCTTAGAAATCAGATATTATCCCATATTCTGTGTTTTCTTTGTTTTCAAGAATAAATATTTGTATTAATTAATTTTGTGTTTTTAGGTAATAAATAAAGCTCGGAGAATCTGAGGAGCTAAGGAGCGAAGAATTGAAGTCAAACATCTATGGAGCAGATAGCCAAAGCCCGCGCGCAAATCAGTTGCAACCCAACAAGGAAGACTTGGGCTTGAGCTAGACCCGGATCCGAGCCCGATTATCCTGAGCCGTTGAGATCACATCTAGTTACATCCTACGGTCGCTCCCTCATGCACATCGAAGTTTGCTGCTTCCGCTCAACATCGAATCACTCCAATACCGCTTACCTTTCTCAGCCGTTGAGATTTCTCCAACCAATCCGACGCTCGCTCCATCAGTCTCATCAAAGCTTGATGTTCATGCCTCACAGCAAAATACCTAACCCTATACCCTATCGAGAGAACTCAGTTCCTCTCTTCTCCTTCTCTTTCTTCACCTCTCTCCTCACTCGACAGAGCAGTGAGCTCGCTCTTCCTCGTCTCCACCATCCCTTCACCACCTTCTCCCATACCGTTCACGAGACCCATCATCACCCTCTTCCATCACCAACAACCCCTATCGCAGTAGTACCGCTTTGAGCTCTCTAGGTCTAGTCATCTCAATCATAGCTTCTCTCAAAACCCTAGAAGCTAGGTTTGAGATAACTAGAACTAGGGTTTCTTGTGATCGAAGCAAGGGAGTTGTTGAAGCCGAATTGACGAGGGGAGAAGCGTTTCGTAGTATGGGTACACAGTTTTTAATTTGTTTTATCTTTAATTTATGTTTTGAAATTAATTTAGGGTTTGGGTGTTTTTCAGTTCTGGCAGTATAAATAAGAACTGGCCTGTGTGTGTGAGGGTTACGCCTGGATTAGCCAGTGCTGTCATTTAGTTGTATTTTGTGTTCTAGTTTGGTGCTAGGGTTTCAATGAAACCCTAAATCCACTTTGTGATGTTAACTGTGTTGAACTATTCTTGTATGCTTAAAGATTAAAGTAATTTCAATCCTAGCATCTAACATTCTTCTCTCACAATGCATACCAACGCCATGGATGCATTGTAGTTAGGTTATACTTATGTTTAGTATGTCTGACTCATTCCTTAGAGTTATAGGCTAATTCCTTTGATTAGTTATACTTAATTAGATAACTAATACTCAGGGTTAGCACCTTAGTCGTGTATTGAAGTTTTACATGGAGAAACCCCTTAGATAAGTGGTGGGTTTGACACCCCGCGCCTTATCGGTCACACAGGCAAGAATGCCTCAACTCACTCGGTGAGCACACAAGAGGAGTTAAAGGTGAATTTGAATACCTTAGCAACCCCTTGTCACTACCTTTTACCTTAGTTTAGGTTTATTTCACTACAAAACTGCCGTTTCGGCACAAAAATATATGTTACAATCTTTTGTTACTCTGTCACTTAGAATTCAGTTGAAGAAGAAGCCTTAGATCACTAGAGCACCACAAGTCCTTGTGGGATCGACCCGTACTTGCCGCGTCTCCGATAGACGCCGTGCACTTGCGGATTATAACATGTAGGTCATAAATTTAAACACCTTTAGAGGCCTACCAAGTTTTTGGCGCCGCTGCCGGGGACTTGGCGCGTGCCCTGTTGTTCTTTGGCTTGTTTTTGCTGAACTCCAATACTCCCCTGTACATATCCACCTTTTGTTTTCATTGTAGTTTTAGCCCTGTTTTCATTGGCCTTATTTTCATTGTAGCATCATAGTCCTGTTTTAGTGTAACTTGTATTAACCCTTGCATCATCTTGTAACCTGTAACTTGTTTTTGTTTTTATAATCATCTTGCATCTTAGAGTCACTAGTAACTGTTATTCCCTGTCAGTCCAAAATCTTCTCAGCCATCTTTGCCTTAGATGCACATCTCTCGAGCACTAAAATCTTCATTGAGTTAGAGCAAAATTTCGTGTTGCCGAGGAGCAGCCGAGACAAACCAAAAGGCGAGAGAGACAAGGAAAGGCGCAGACTTGAGTTAGTGCCCCCGTGCTTTGTAGACCCGAATGCATGCTTAAACCCCATCTACCATGTGCCCCGTGCTTTGAGAAAACCCCGAGCCCAGCCCCAAGGCCGTTGAGCCTCGCCTGCAATTGTAGAGACTCGTTGACTTGTGTTGTGTGTAACCCCGAGACCCGAGCATAAGCTTGTGTGAACTAGCATTACATTGCATCTAAGCATTTGAGTATACTTGTTTTGCCAATCGTAAACCCCGCTAAGTCCCGTATTGCTTTCCCCGGTGTGTACTTAAAATTTAAACCTTGTGAGCAGCCTACCAACTTGCTAGCCCCCGAAGCCGCAAGTTGGAGCTACCCTTTGGGAAACAAAGTGTGGACAGACCATGCAAGCCCTGCAGCCGCAGCTATAAACCACCATTTGAATAGCCTAGTTGGTCAAGACTCAAGTGAGACCTTGTGATAGTTCTCATCTAAACAATTGTAGGCTTGTATTCTGTGGGTACACAAAACCCCGAGCTTAGAGGTTTGACATCAACTCGGACTTGGAAAAATCATCAACCCCGCCAAGTCTTGCATGTATGTGTAGGGTCTCGAAACTCGCAGCCTTGCCGAGCCCTTGAGCTTACTTGCTTTGCTCAAAGATTTGTGCATTTATTATCCGTGTTGCCTTGCCTTGCTAACCCCGAGCATATCCTTGCAACCCCTTTTAGCCATTGTCCGCTTTGTGCTTAGTGCTTAGTCCCCGAAGCCGCTAAGCTTGTGCTATAACTTTGATCGTCCGACTAGCCGCACAACTCGAACTTACTTGAATGCATGCTTGAACCCACTGAAAACCTCGTGCTTTGTAGACCTTGAATCCGCCCGAAATACTGTCAGGTCGGGTGCGCAAGCTAAGCCGTTAATCCGTTAATCTAGGTTGTGAATGGTGCTAATATTGCTTAAATCTGAGTTGCTTTCAAGTCGTGTGAGTTGCTTTATGAACACAAGCCGTGTTTGTATAGCATGACATTTGTGTGCACAGCCCCCCATAAGTCGTTGGGCCAACTTGCTGTCTTGACTGCTTTATTGGCAACCTTGTATGAACTGTTGTAACTGTGAACCTATGATGTGGCCGTGCAATATCTGCGGGTAATTGGGAAAAGCTAGATCACCTAACCTCCGGCCCGCAACCGTGAGCTAGAAAGGCAATAGTGATCCGTGCGCCGTGAATGAACCAAACTCGTATGTTAACCCCGAGCTACCACTACCCCGAGCTCAATCCCGCACCTCACCGCCATTAAAAATTGGGGCTGAGCCGAGCATAGCTCAAGCCCTGGTTCACCTGGTAAGCCGTAAAACTCGTGGCACCGGGGATAACCAACACTAGGCCTACCAAGGTCGTGAACCCGGCCCACTAGGCATTTCACAAATCAACTGGGCTGCTAACTTGCCGCCTTGAGTGAAACCCAACCCTTGGGCTCAACATAAACCGAACTCCGCCGAGCCCATGGTCTGCTGGGCTGATCAACAAAACCCGAGCTGGGCTTACACCAAAACTCAGCCCAACTCAATCCACTACTGGGCTATACATTTTTCAACTTGACCTAGGCTTTGCACACAATTGCTGGGCTTCCTACAAACCAAAACCCACATAAACCAAACTTTCCCACACAAACCAAATTGAGCCCACAACAACCTGGGCCTCCCAAATAAACCAAACTTTCCCAACAAAACCAAATGAATCCCATTCAAACCAAATCCCAAACAAACCAAAGCCCATTTTCTTGTTATATTTGTTAATGTTTGTACATATTTTCTATTGGGTTGACCCTCAACTCTTTAGATTGTTAGTAAATTTTTGTAGGACTTGTTAAATTTTTCTTTTCTTGAATCGGTTGAGTCTTCTTGTGCATATATTGTGCTAATCTGATATGATCTCCACTGAGAATGTTGGATTTTGCCTTGACTAATGAAGCTCAACCTTGCTCCCGCCGATATCCGGTAATCTCTTCCCTTTTCTCTTATCAGCATAGTTCTCTCGGTATGTGACTGTTTAAATTTTTTCTATATGTAGACACATTGAGGACAATGTTTGATTTAGGTTTGGGGGTGCATTTGCATTTAGAGTTTTTAGTTTTTATTTTGCATTTAGAGTTTTTAGTCTTTTATCTTATCTTTTATTAAAAAAAAAAAAAAAAAATTTCAAAAATTCAAAAAATTCAAAAACTTTTTGCAAATAAAAACCTCCAACTTTTAGAGATTTTAGAGTCACTAGCATGCTTTTAGCTATGTTTACATAGAGAATCTGACCGAAATAACAAAAGTTAGAAGTGCCGGAAACGCAATCGGGTTCCTTAGTTGATTAGAGCGTTAAAGTTGGATTTAACCATACCGAGGGCGAATTAGGTCTTGTTTAGATATTCGGTAGTAGAATTGTGATCACCCATAGTGGAGACTACCCAATTTACATCAAGTGAGGCACCAACCTTCAATTTTTTGCAACTTTCTAAAAAAGCTGTTAGAGTGTGTGTCACCATACATCAATTCCGGGTAGGAATGGTGAGCTACCCAACTTCGCACCATTTTCAGCACTACTTTTGATCTCTTGAGTGCTAGTTTTTGTCAATCATGAGGGTGACGTCCAAAGATGAAAACTCCTTCTAAATACCGATTTGCAGTTAGCATCATTCTCTCTCTCAATCAGCAAGACCCATAGAAACACATCATCGTCAGCAAGCGGAGCAGAATCAGAATATTGAAAGAAAAATTGATATAGTCCAAGGTTTATGTGCAACAAAGAAAAGAAAATTGATGAGAATTAATAAAATTTATAAAATCAAGACAATACAAGTTGTGGAAAAATTGAGTGATAAAGTCCTTTGTCCATGGAGTTAGTTATTTCATTATTTGTATTTTTATTTTCACTTATTGTAAAAAAAAAAAAAAAAAAAAAAAAAAAAAATAATATTGTAGTTTATTTTCTTATTTTTACTACCACCATGGTAAAGAAGAGTTTAAAAGAAAAATCCAAACAACAAGGAAATTGAGTAGAAAAGTTAAAAATTGTCAAGTTTTGTGAAGTTTAGAAGTTCGTCATCAACAATTGAAGACCGAAGACCGAAGATTGAAGACGTTTCTATGGTTTCTTATGAGAGAGTGATATTAATTGCCGATCGGGTGAGAAGTGAGTGAGTACTCCCACCCCCTTACTAATGGTTGATTTTCCCTTCTTAGAGATCATTAGAAAAAGATTCTTTTTGTCCACACTTTTGTGGAGTCTCCAGATTTTATTTCGGAAGGTTATCCTTCTTACCTACAACGTGTGCGTGGATTTCTCTCTTACTCCCGCCGCACACATGAGAGACTAAAAAGCGATCTTTTTGAGTGCAATTATCATAAAACCCTAATGGTGAGGCGAAGTTGAGACTTATGATCACAATCGAATCCGAATTCTTTCATATGGTATGGTTACTTCTCGCTCAAAGACTTAAGGATGAGAATGCGTTCTTCGATAGTTCTAACTTCGTTACTAGCATGCAGTAAACTCTATGTCCTCATAGCTCCTTGGAGGCTTGAGACTCTTTTACACTCGAAGTTGGAGAAGGTTTTGTGGGTACACCTCTTGTAAACCCTCACGAGACTACAACTCGTCCACTAGGACACCTAGGGGTTTAAAGGCTTAGTGCATACGCTAAATGCATTCGAGAGACTGCGACAGGGGTATAGTTAGGATTTCTTATTTCTCATTTTTACTTGAGGACAAGTAAAATTCAGGTTTGGGGGTATTTGATGAGTGCCAAATAGTGCATATTTATACATCTATTTATTGGCATTTTACTCATCTTTGCGCTTAGAAATCGATATTATCCCATATTCGTGTTTTCTTTGTTTTCAAGAATAAATATTTGTATTAATTAATTTTGTGTTTTTAGGTAATAAATAAAGCTCTGAGAATCCGAGGAGCTAAGGAGCGAAGAATTGAAGTCAAACATCTATGGAGCAGATAGCCAAAGCCGCGCGCAAATCGATTACAACCCAACAAGGAAGACTTGGGCTTGAGCTAGACAGGATCCGAGCCCGATTATCCCGAGCCGTTGAGATCGCATCTAGTTACATCCTACGGTCGCTCCTCATGCACATCGAAGTTTGTTGCTTCCGCTCAACATCGAATCACTCCAATACCGCTTACCTTTCTCAGCCGTTGAGATTTCTCCAACCAATCCGACTCTCGCTCCATCGGTCTCATCAAAGCTTGATGTTCATGCCTCACAAAGAAAATACCTAACCCTATACCCTATCGAGAGAACTCGGTTCCTCTCTTCTCCTTCTCTTTCTTCACCTCTCCTCACTCGACGGAGCATGAGCAGCTCGCTCTTCCTCGTCTCCACCATCCCTTCACCACCTTCTCCCATACCGTTCACGCACTCCATCATCACCCTCTTCCATCACCAACAACCCCTATCGTAGTACCGCACTTGACTCTCTAGGTCTAGTCATCTCAATCATAGCTTCTCTCAAACCCTAGAAGCTAGGTTTGAGATAACTAGAACTAGGGTTTCACCACAAATCGAAGCAAGGGAGTTGTTGAAGCCGAATTGATGAGGGAGAACAGCGTTTGAGTATGGGTACACAGTTTTTAATTTGTTTTATCTTTAATTTATGTTTTGAAATTAATTTAGGGTTTGGGTGTTTTTCGATTACGCGGTATAAATAAGAATCGGCTTTGTGTGTGAGGGTTACGCCTGGATTAGCCTTGATCTCTTGTCATTTAGTTGTATTTTTGTGTTCTAGTTTGGTGCTAGGGTTTCAATGAAACCCTAAATCCACTTTGTGATGTTAACGTGTTGAACTATTCTTGTATGCTTAAAGATTAAAGTAATTTCAATCCTAGCATCTAACATTCTTCTCTCACAATGCATACCAACGCCATGGATGCATTGTAGTTAGGTTATACTTATGTTTAGTATGTTTGCAGCTCATTCCTTAGAGTTATAGGCTAATTCCTTTGATTAGTTATACTTAATTAGATAACTAATACTGGTTGGGTTAGCACCTTAGTAATGTATTGAAGTTTTACATGGAGAAACCCCTTAGATAAGTGGTGGGTTTGACACCCGCCCTTATCGATCCACGGGCAAGAATGCCTCAACTCAGTGAGCACACAAGAGGAGTTAAAGGTGAATTTGAATACCTTAGCAACCCCTTGTCACTACCTTTTACCTTAGTTTAGGTTTATTTCACTACAAAACTGCCGTTTCGGCACAAAAATATATGTTACAATCTTTTGTTACTTGTCACTTAGAATTCGATTGAAGAAGAAGCCTTAGATCACTAGAGCACCACAAGTCCTTGTGGATCGACCACATGCCTGCCGCGTCTCCGATAGACGCCGTGCACTTGCGGATTATAACATGTAGGTCATAAATTTAAACACCTTTAGAGGCCTACCAGTACACCCTAGTTCGTGAAATCAAAATTTCGTAAGAGGCAAATGTAAGACCTAAAGTGCGTCATAGAAGGGGTACCTATTGCATGGCTCGAGGGAAAAGGTTACACCCACCCCCGGAACCCGAGTCATGGAGAATTGGGGTCAATAAAGCCCATCCGGGGAGATCCTTTGGATTTTCAATCTAAGCTTAAGACTTAGATTGACGACCGAGGGTCTCTTCTAAGGAGTCAGCATTTGACCAAGGCGTCGAGGTACACGGTTGAGCCAAGAGTGCCTGGGGCATTTGAAGTGTCTCGGCCATTCTTGGAAAGTCTCGGCA
Source organism: Papaver armeniacum (assembly GCA_023531295.1). NCBI lineage: Eukaryota > Viridiplantae > Streptophyta > Magnoliopsida > Ranunculales > Papaveraceae > Papaver > Papaver armeniacum. The sequence continues at coordinate 222,889 of JAJJWW010007574.1, forward strand.
TATGCTGCACTCGGCCCGAAGAAAACTATACTTAGGGTGCAGTCTCGTAACCATAAGCCATATAGGCAAAAGGAATAAGAGGCTGCGAAAACAACTGGTTGTTGTTAAGACCGAATGGGGGGAGCTAGCCTTGTATAGCAGAAGTACGCCTCCTTGAAGGGGAAACCAAGGATATGATAAGGGCGGCACCCTCCATTAGGGAGCTGATAAGTGTCTTAAGACGCAAATGTCATGAGGCTTTATTTTCGCAAGAAAATTTAGACTTGTCATATTTGTGCGACAATCCTGAAGAGGCAATAATACAAAAAATAAAGATAAGACGAGATCAATGGGTCAGTACATGAAAGTGTAAGGACGTCCTGCGATTTCGTCGCAAGACGTCAATATCATGGGGCTTTATTTTCGCAAGGATTTTTAGGCCTGTCATATTGCCGCAACAAAACTATCCTGCAGAGGCAACAATACTAAAGAAATGATAAGGCAAGATCAATGGGTCATTACATGAAAGTGTAAAGACGTCATGCGATTTTGTCGCAATGACAAGAGGTGGCACAGTAAGACCTTTAACTAGGAAGGCAAAATAAGACCACACAAGAGAAAAACAAAAAGTGAGATCTTGGAAATAACTAAGAAAAACTTGCTTAAGTAGAATTCAGAAGAATTGGTTATGACATTGAAGCATGTTACCATTTAAAAGTTATTTTCTTAATCTTTCATTTGAAAACAAATAAAAGAGGCAAGTATGGGAATGAATACATTAAGAACATGTTATTTATTTTCATATGATAGATTTACGCACTAATAGTATGAAAAAGATTAATAATATATTGACTAGTCAGACAGAAAAAAAGAATTGCTCCTTTAACATATAGAAAGGAACAACAAAAGTAGAGCTTGTATTTGAAGATTCAAGAAACTCGCAAAGAAAAAGATTACAAAAGTAGAAGGTTAAAAGAATAAATGTACAGATATTACAAAAAGAGAAAGAAGAAAACGGAGATATTTCTTGTTTGGTTCTTCTTCTTCATCAGATCCTTCTGCTTCGTCATTCTCATCTGATTCCTCTTCTTCGCTAGCATTGCTGTTAGAGATATCCAAAGAAGGCATATTTTCAGGGATTTCGTCAAGGAGACAAGGGTATGAAGAATGAGGGATGATGTTGTCATCGCAGACTGTCTTAATAGTCTGATTGCGAAAGAGAACAACATCATTTTTGAAATTCGCTACAGTAATTTGTAGCTGCTTCTTTAACTTGGAATATTTATCATTTCGAAGAGAGAAGTCCTTTGCGAATTGTTCTTTTCTCAGATTCGAGTTCTTCAATTCTTTTGCGAAGTCTCTCTCACCCTCTCGCGAACATATGACAATGAATCAAAGAACTTAATGATGACTTCATAAAAACAAACAATTAAATAAAGAAGAATGATCAACAACCTTCTCTCGCCGTAAATCATATCCCTAATCAAGGCCGTATGCTCAACTTGAAGGCTAACGTTAACACCTAAATTATTTCTCGGGGTCATCTAGAACCTTCGCAGCATCAAGCGAATTCATCATCATTGTTTATGAGAAGAAGGGAACGAATTTGATTCTCTCTTTCGCTAAGAATAGCATTTTGACGGATGGATTCATCCCGTTCAATTTGAACTTCAAGAAAAGTCTTTTGGAATTTCGCTAATGCTTGAGCACCTTATCTAGCAATGCGATCTTTATCATCTATGAGATCACTAATTTTCTTCCTTAAAATACTAATTTTCTCTTTAGAACTAAGATACAGACGTTTAAGTTGGTTGGCTAAGCTTAAGCTAGATCTGTGATCAAAACTAAGAGGCGGAATCTGGATTGAAGTTCATTTAGAGGAAGAGATTTAATCTTGTTATTTGAAAAACTATCCAAAGAATCGTTGAGGTGAGCAAGAAGAGCATCATCATCCATAGATTCAGGAAATGAATGAAGAAGAATGGCTTCATCAGAAAGGTTATAAACGTCTGCGAAAATGATAAGTCAGATGAGGGAAGATAACAAGAGAACAAAACAAAGGAAAGGGGAAAAAGTTTCATACCGTAAAGCTGTTGGTTGGAGCTCTGAAGGCTAGAAATCTTGTTCTTCTGAGTGGCAGAGTCAGCTTCCAATTGCTTGGCCTTCTCGCGAAGAGTGGCAGCTTCAGTTTCCAATTCTTCATTTCTCTTGCGAAGAGCAATAGCTTCAACTCCTAATTCTTCATTTTTCTTGCGCAACTGAAGATTCTTCTTTTCGAGAATACTGTGCCTCTTTTCAAGATCTAAGGCAACAGCAAAGGAAGCTCTCCCGGACTACAAAAGAAAACAATAAAATTAAAAAGATATAATTTAAAATCAAAACTATGAAGAAACAGGGGAATAAAGACATACCAAAACACCAAGTGAATTTAGAAAGGCCGGGAGTCACCGATCCGGAGACCCCATGGAGAGATTCGTCACTCTCTAACAAAGGAGCATCGCTACTCGCGAGGGCTTGGCACGTACTAGAGAGGCGATCATCTCCCATCCCTTGCATGGAATCAAAGAAGATGCTGGAGAGTTGTGCCATAGAAGAGTCGGTTGGAAAATTCTCCTTTGCGAGAGAAGTATCAACCATTATCTTCATCATCAGAACTTTCGCTGGATTGAGGATGTGAAGGAAAGGGAGAATGGATCTTTCGTTTCTTAGAAGGTGGAGCAATAGACTTCTCCTTGCGAAGAGGACCCTTACTTTTGCCTTTGGCCTTCGCAATCTCGGTATTTTCCTCTTCTCCAATAATTTCAACACCAACCTTCGCACACGAATGAAGATAAGAAACAGAGGCAACAATATTGTTAAAAATAATAAAGAAAAGTATTTCTTACTTCATCCGTGATCGAACGGAGTATTGCTAGGGTACTCTCCTTAGCATTTCTTTTGTAACTTTTCCTCAACTTGATAATCTGAAAATTTCGCAAGATTAGTAGATATAAAAAGAAGTGAAGATTACAAGTTAAGCGAAATTTAGGAATCATACCTCTTTTGCTTTCTCGGGCCAATTAAATATCCAAGGCTGATAATCGGCGAGATTCGCAGAAGCACATTTGAACCTGAAATATAAGGTCCATTCAAAAATAGCGGAAAGACGCACCATTTGTCGTCTTTGGAATGGCGAGGAACGTTGTTCTTGCAGAATGCCAATCGATATCCCGCATAAGTATTTTGTCGCAGGAACATTTTCTCTTCTCTTCAAACGTGCACCCCAAATGAGTTCTATCGTTCTTCATGTTTATTATTTCATAATTTTCGAAGAAATTCTCATCAATACTTTTCATCCAATATCTCTAAGTCCGCATATTTAGGATCCCCGACTTCATTAGGGTAGAGAGATCCCTTACCAAAGCACCACGATTGGAGAACTCAAGCATTAAGCGGATACAATCTCCGCTTAATTGGTATATAGCTCATGAGAATTTCGCATGAGCAAGAATTTCGTAAAAAACAAAGGAAGATCAGGGTTATAGAGAGGAATGGGAAGACCAATGAGAATCGACCTAGCGAAATTAAGATCTTTTGATCATCACAATGATGATCATTAAACAGTTTTGTAGAGAGAATTGATTTAGATTCTTGATTGGGAATAGTAGATAATGTGAAACTTTTATCTTGCAAATCCTTTTGAACCTCTCCCAAAAGAACTTCATATCTGCGTCCAACTTGAGGCATCTTTCAAAGTATGGGAATGAAGAGAAGATTAAAGATCAACAGAAGTAAAAAGAAAAAGATTTACAGCAGTAGAAGCGGAAATTACGGAGAGATGAAGAAGAAAAATTGCAGAGAAAACAAGAAAGAGAGTAAAAAAGAAGAAGAGATGAGTAAGAAAAATATATATATAGAGAAGAATTCTCGAAAAGGAAAACACATTTAATGTGAAGAGTAGACATGAACGGTTGGGAAAGGACGGTTGAAAAAGACGTGTCAAGAAATGAATGGAAGAAGGGATACGTGTAATAAATTTTGTGTAAAAGTACGGAGTCATGTAAAAACAGATAAGGATGAACAGTTGCGGCATTTTGAGTAGATTAATTCTCATGAATTCTCTTCTTCGCAGAGAAGACATGAGAAGAGGCAAGATGTAGGATCAGAATATCGCAACACCAACGCCCTTTACAAATCCATAGATGACACATTGCGAAGATATCTTGGATGGGTAATATAAATGACGCAACGGATGACGACGGCTAGAACACCTAGAAAGACGTGAAGACCTGGCGAGATTTAGGAGTGTTGCAGGTTTTATACTTGTACACTTGCGAGAATATCGCAAGTCGATCCAAAATAAGGGATAACTTAGCCGTCATCCATTATGTAATGTCCTATATAAAGAGCCGAATAGGCTTATGAAAGAGGGGGGATCTTTTTAGAGAGTGGAGATTAATTTTAGAGGAGAGAGAAAGTTTAGAGTTGTAATAACATTCTTGATTTCACTTCCTTCTTGTAAAATTTCTAACTCAATTAATAAAAGGATTGGTTATTGATCTTAAATATGTGTTAGATATTATGAATTCCTGTGAGGTGTGTATTGTAGGATTTCCTGCAATTACACCCTTATCTAGATATTTATATTAATACCTAAATTACCCTCCTGATTAATTTTGGATAATGATTAGTTAGTGTTAATAATAATTAGTGTAATGATTAGTTAGATGATTAAGTTAAAGATAATAAGTGAGATTAAAAAATCAGATGGGTTTTTTTTAAAAGAAGTAGAATTATTGAGAGAGTAAAGTTAGAGAAGATGAAGAAGGAAAACATGAAAACGATGGATTTTACCAACCACAACCGGAGGAAGGGTATTTGGGTACCCATGTATGCTTTAAACTTAGATAATGTTGGTTTAATTGCTCCAAATTTTCAAAAAACTGTAAATTTTTAGAGTAGATTTGGGCTTGTTCGGTTACCTTATGTGAAGAACAGGTTACCGAACTCATCTGAAAGTATAGTTCGGTTACTTTTTCCAAACACACAGGTTACCGAACTCGCTCTTTAATGGAGGTTTTTAGTCGTTCGGTAAACATACATGTTTCTGAACTTTGTTTATAGGATTTACAGAGTAATGTTCGGTTGGTTCGCAAACTTTAACCTAACAAAGATATCTAACCGAACTCCACATGTATGCAATTAGTGAAGAGTTTGGTTTGTCAAGATTTTTTTGCGAACAAACAGAACATAGTGGGACAAGTTCGGTTAAATTGAAACTCAATATAGTAGGCAAAATAGCACAGTTCGGTTACATTGGATTTTTTTTTTTCTTTTTGTAGTATGGGTAGAGTTCGGTTACTAGATAGTTTAAGAAATTTTTTGCGAACAAACCGAACAAGTAGGCAAAGTTCGGTTAAATCATAACTCAACATAGTGGGAAAAATAACACAGTTGGTTACATTGGTTTTTTTTTTTTTTTTTGTATTATGGGTAGAGTTCAAGGTTACTAACTAGTTTTAGAATTTTTAGGGACCAACCGAACACAATATATTGGTTTTCAATGAGGAGTTCGGTTAAAACTATTTTTTGCAAACCAACCGAACTCGGAGTTCGATTCGAAAATTAAATTCGTGATAACCGAAGTGTTCTTCGTGTTCTTGGTTTCAGAATGTTCGGTTACAAAACTAATTTTTTTAAAACTATTCCTAACCGAACATGCCACTTTAACTTCCATTTAAACCATATTTTAATGATTTCTACTCAATTTTCCCAATCAAAAAACGAATTAAAAAGATTGATGGGTTTTTCAATCGAAAAACCCCAAAAACGTCAAGGAAAGAGAGAAGAAGAAGAGAATAATTTTTTTTTTCAAACCTAAAATTTTTTGATTCCCCTCCTGTTTTTGTTTTTGTTTTTGTTTTTGATTTTGATTTTGATTTTGGTTAATAGATTCATTTAGATTAGATGTATATGATTAGATTTATATAGTTATTAGGTTAGTTTTAATTTAAATTAAAGTAAAGGGTAAATGTGTATTTACCTAACTTTAAGACACCCCTTATAAGTATAGGAAGGTTGGCCTAATAAGACCATGGTCCCAAAAAAAACCATGGTCCCTAAAAAATGGTTCTTAAATAGACACTCCTGGCGGCTTTTAATATTCCGCATCCACTCTACCTTCACATATAAAACAAAGCCTTCTTTACTCTTTACCCATCATCATCTATTAACTGAAATTAAAACGGAAATTAGTTCTTCACGGTAAATACTACACCAAAATACTAGCGGCCATATATAAGTTGAATCGTGCAGCTGGTTTAGAGGGTAAAACGTGCCGCTAAGACAGCCCTAAGACACGGTCGCAGGCTTCACGTGCCATGTGTGCCGGCCGTCTTTGTCTGCGGCCAACGATTTAAACGTCTTTGCGCCGTGCTGTGCTTTACTAGTCAAAGCTAGGCACAAAGACAGCCACAGCACACAAGACACGAATAAACGTGCCGTGTCGTGTCGTGCAAAGCACACGTGCTATAAACAATTTGAAATCACTTAATGTATACATTAAGTTTCCGGGACATTATCACATGAATTTAATTAGACAACATATCATTTGAAATTATTTCAAGTAAAATTAACAAGTTTATTCAATAAAAAGAAATAGCTCATCAAATATAAAATTGGATTATTGTCATGTAAATTAATGTTCCAGGTTAAATATAGGTGACGACATTATAACAACGATATTGAAATATATTTTCCAAATATTAAGGTATTATATGTGTTGTTATAAATAAGCCACCATAAAATGTTAAAACTAACTAGAATAGTGACTCTTTGTGAAATATAAAAAATGTGATGTACATGTCTTGTTATATGGTGATTTGTAGATGTTATGACGTGCTCTCTTTACGTGCTATGTCGGGCTGGTAGCGTGCTTATCCGTGCTGCCGCGTCTTCAGGCCGGGGCTAATCGTGCCAATTAGTCAAACCCAAAGACGCCCCATTTAACTAACGTGGTCCAGCCGTGCCGGGCTAAGTCACGTCCGGGATGGGTTTGGCTCAAATTTTAAGCGTCAGGCTGGTCTTGTCGTGCTCCGGTACAGCCCAATTTACACCTCTAAGCTGGTTTCTGTTGCAAGAGAAGTAAATTAGTAACAAGAATTTGTTTGCCGGACGGTTCATTGTTCCACACCAAAATAAATGGGTACAAAAGACTAAAAGCAGGATGCTCTTATTATCTCGATTCTTTTTGATGACACCAAAAGAAAATGAAACAGATACTCAAAACTAAACACAGTAGAGTATTTTTTATTGTTACTCTTTAACAATACGGTAGATACAACCACCTATGGATTGGGATCTTTGTTAACCCTTCCGGTTTACCCCTTAACCTGAATCTCAAACTTTTTCCCGTCGATCTCAATCTCAACTATAGCTCCAGTTTTGTTAAGCTCAACCTCGACCTCTTTCCCGGCATACTCAACCTCAACCTCATCTCCATCTTTGTTTAGCTCAGCCTCAACTTCATTCCCTGCATGCTTAATATCATACTCAATTCCTCCATTACCAAGACATTTTTTCTTGATCGACGATCCATCACTACTCTTCTTTAACACTTGCTCCTCTGACACTAATAACAACAACAGTGAACATATAATTTTGAGTGATTAAAGGTGCATGTAAAATGTATTAAAACTTACGTGCATGTAAAATTCTATTGCACAAAAACTTACGTGCTTTTTCAGGCAAGTCCTTGACAGCCAAGACCTCAGAAGAGACGAGAAGAACACAGCAAAAAGAAGTCCCAACAAAATGAATTTCCTGCTACCCGCACCCATTTCAAAGTTTCTGCGTACTAATGCAAATGCACTGATATCGAAAGGACGCTACGAAATACTAATCCACTATGTTCAAGAGAAGAGTGAGGGAAGTGGTGTGATTTTAGGCTCAATTTATAGAGCAAAGAAGAAAAACGATGATGTAGCCAAGGGGCAATCAATGAACCTTTTAACAGTTACGACCCCTGTCTTATTTTCACCCCCGTCTCTGGCTCTCTGCATATTCTCTACACCTCTTACAGTATATTTTAACACATTCATTACATTCATCTACCTCACTTAAACCCTTTAATTTTCGTCGTTTGTATCTATAGAAGTTTACGCCTTACCTAACCTGGATTCAGAATTTAAACTAAGTCTTGGTGGCAATTGATTAGCACACTCTCGTTGAAGATAGAACGTACTGTCATAGGCTTAAACACCCACTTGATAACCACACATTAGTCATTAATAGCTTCCCTTCTTTAACTCCTAGTTCATTTAAGCATATATCTTAAGGGAAGTCACTCCTTGTCTTTTCTTTAAGGTCATTTTCCCTGTATTTTCATTTTGATTTGGAATATAGTTATAAGCCTAGTTAGCAATTTGGCGGGCGAAGATTTGGACCGCTAAAAATGCGCGCATTAATCGGCTAAGTAAAAAAGCAAATTCGGCCAACTGTGTGGTCAAATATGTGGAATGCGAAAATATTTGGAAAATTGTTCAATTCGCGTTTAGTGCATTTCATCCATAGAAATGCGGCACGAAAAATTCCAGAGGAAAAATTGGCGTTTAATGCAACATCAGATATCTCAATGCAGGAAGACAAGCTTCCATAAAACTGATAATCAGATTACAAAAAATACCAACTGGATGCCTCCTCAGAACTCTTTTACTTCTATTTGTTGTGATGCATCTTTTAAATTACGGTTTAAGAACAATGGCATTGGTCTAATCGTTAGAAATTTTGTAGGTGCACATCAATCCTCCAGATGCATCTACAAAAATGGACATTTAGATCCAGATGAGGCTAAATGTGATGATGTTTTAAAAGCAGTTCGATGGGCTGTGACCTTGGGTGTTGCGACACCAAACCTGCTGCCTATTATTTCCTTACTTAGATTTACCATATTTAGTTGCATAGCTTTCCTAGTTGAGTTAAACTTCTTTTAATTAGCTTTGCTTGCTTAACAATCAATTCTGTTAACTATAAATACTTAACTCGAGTTTGTATGAAGACACAACAATTAATACAACTCAGTTTAAACTGAATTCTTCTCTTAATCTTCTACGCATACGTGGTTAACCCCCATTAAAAAGGGTTTTATCTAGGGTTCTAACTAGTGTTTGGTCAAGGACCCTAACACTGTTGAGCGAGTTTAGATCAACCTCTAAATTCTACCAAATTTTTTTTTACGATGACATACACGTAAGATTTGTCTCTCCTACAGAAAAACATTGATGGAGTTACAACAAAACTTGATGCACTAGTCACCACCATTAACAACAATCACACTCATGATGAAGAAGCTCGTGAACGGAAGAAGTCCGAGGATAAGCAGCTGCGTGAAGACGATCGTGCTCTTAGGAAATTAGATTTATCTGAGCATACCAAAGAGATTTCTCAAACTCTTACATCAGATCTTACTACATCCCTAACTACATCTTTGACTATATCTTTGGGAACCACTTTACGTGATGTGTTTAGATAATTTTATCCTCAGCAGGAGCAACGTCATAGATCTTTGCTCCTCCACCACCTCCTTGTGGTAATGAAACTAATGTTCGAGCTAGCTCAATCAATCTGAAGTTTCCAACTTTTGATGGTGATGATCCGGATGGCTGGATTTTTAGTGCGATTCAAGATTTTAGCTTCGCACGTTGTTGCCGACAATAAGAAAATTACCATTGATTCTCGCTCATCTTAAGGGAGATGTCAATGCTTGGTATCGTTGGAAGAGAACGATTCATCGTAACTACATGGATGGAATTTTGTGCTCTTGTGCGTGCTCGTTTTCTCTGCGAAATTTGTTGATGCTAGAATGGCAGTTAGCACCATTAAACAAAAAGGTACGGTTCGAGAACACATACCTGAGTTTGAACGATTGTTAAATTTTGTCACAGACTTGCCTGAAGATCACTTAGTCAATTGTTTTATCCATTCTTTGAAACTCGATATTGGTTGGTGGTTAAGTTGCTTGAACCACAAACTCCTAACCGCGGCTTTTACAAAAGCCATCAATCAAGATGATGCTTTGTTAGCAGCTACGTCTCTGAAACAACCTTATCGACCTCCACAGATTAGGTATACAAATACTCCTCCACCTACCCAATTTAAACGTCCTAATATACCTCATGGAGCTAAGAGACTCACTTGGGAAGAACAAAAAGAAAAAAGGGATAAGGGTCTTTGTTTTAACTGTGACCAATTTTATACCCCTAGTCATTTGTGCTTAAAACCAAGATTGTTAATATTGGAAGGATCCCCAGAGGTAGTTGAAGTTGAACATGATATTGTACATGAAAAAACTACAATGTTTCTAACAATACTTTTGAAGATGAAGATGCAAATAAAATTTCAATGAACTCTCTTGTGGGTTCTTCTTTTCCGAGAACCATGTGTATTCATAGTTTTCTAAGTCTCAACCTCTCACAATCTTGATTGATTCAGCTCAACTCATAATTTCATTCACCCTTCCTTGACAAAAAAGTATGGTTATTCTTTACAAGCACAAGACACCTGGCTTATGTGCCACATGGGTGATGGTGGTAAATTCAATACATTGGGTACTTGTTTCAACGTCCCTATTCGACTGCAAGATTATTGCTTTACTACTGATTTTCATGTCTTACCAATTAGTGGTTGTGATGCTGTTTTGGGAGTACAGTGGTTGCGCACATTGGGACATATTTCTTGGGATTTCAACAAGTTAATTATGAAGTTCAGCATTAAAAGCGTAGACATTCAATTATTGGGTAATAACTCTTCTTTTGTCATGATCTTGGATAGTGTGCCCATGCAACGTTTACTACAACGTGAATTTTATGGTGTTTTTCTACATTTTTCTACACCAACTATTGCTTCATTGAATGCGATTACAGCTGCACCGCCTGAAATACAACAATTAGTGTCTGAATTTGCTGATATTTTTAAACCTCCAACTACACTTCCACCGAGTAAAAGTTACGTGATCATAGAATTCCCTATTACCGTGATCTTTGATTAATGTTCGACCTTATAGATATCCTCATTTTCAGAAGGATGAAATTGACAAGTATATCTGAATTGAGCCAAGATGGATTTATTCGATCTAGTACAAGTCCATTTTCTTCTCCTATTATAATGGTACGTAAGAAAGACAGTTCTTGGAGGATGTGTGTTGATTACAGAGCTTTGAACAAAATTAAAATCAAGGATAGGTTTCCCATTCCAATGGTGGATGAACTATTAGATGAACTTCATGGTGCAATTATCTTTACTAAGCTTGATCTTCGTTCTGGATATTATCAGATTCGTCTTTACAAATCTGATATTCAAAAGACTGCATTCAGAACTCATGATGGCCACTATGAATTTTTAGTAATGCCATTTGGATTGTCCAATGCACCAGATACATTCCAGAGTCTCATGAATCATATCTTTAGACCTTATTTGTGAAAGTTTGTTCTTGTTTTTTTCGATGATATATTGATTTACAGTAAGAGTATGAAGGAAAATTTGGAACTCTTATCCATAGTGTTTGAGATTTTGCGTCAACATCAATTATCTGTGAAGGAATCCAAGTGCACTTTTGCACAACCCTCAGTTGGTTATCTTGGCCATGTTATCTCCTCTGAAGGTGTTGCAGTGGAAAGTGATAAAATAAAGAGCATTCTTGATTGGCCAATTCCAACCACAATTAAAAGCTTGAGAGGTTTTCTTGGATTAGCTGGATATTATCGAAAATTTGTTTAGGATTTTGGTAAGATAAGTGCTCCATTGACTACGATGTTAAAGAAGGACTCTTTTGCATGGCATGTTGAAGCTACTGTTGCTTTTCGAGCACTACAACAAGCACTTAGTACTACTACTCCAGGGTTCGGATGTTACCAGATTTCTCAAAAGAGTTTTGTTTGGAATGTGATGCAAGTGTAATCGGGCCTGGTCTTTTTTTAATGCAATCTAAAAGACCTATTGCTTACTATAGCAAAGGATTGACAGTAAGAATTTGAACTTATCTATTTATAATAAGGAAATGTTGGCAATAGTTTCAGCATAAAAATGGAGACCATATCTACTTGGAAGAAACTTTAAGATCTATACGATCATCGCAGCCTTGAAATATTTCTTGGATCAAAGAATTTCTTCAATGGAACAACAGAAATAGTTGTCTAAATTATTAGGGTATGATTATGAGATCATTTTTAGGAAAGGCAAAGAGAATATTGCTGCTGATGCCTTACCAAGAACTACGGGTTCTCAATTTTATGCAATCTCTACTCCAATCTTTTCAGGTGTCACTGAAATTATCCATGAAACCAACAATGATGAGGAATTGAGTAAACTCATTGAATTGTTGCGCATCAATCCTGCTCACAAATCACATTACTCTTACATTAATGAGATTCTGCGTTACAAGGGAAGAATTGTAGTTTCTTCTACTTCTGAGTGGTGCACAAAGATCTTACATGAGTTTCATTCTACACCTTTAGGAGGTCATTCTGGATATCTTCGCACTTACAAGCGCATTCGAGAATTTTTATTGGAAAGGATTGAAACATTCATTAAGCGATTCATTTCTCATTGTGATATTTGTCGAGAAATAAATCAAGTTATAGCTCCACTAGGATTATTACAGCCTCTTCCAATACCTGCTGATATTTGGTTGGATGTCTAGATGGATTTCCAAAATCTTATCGTAAAACTTACATTTTGGTGGTTGTTGATAGACTCTCGAAGTATGTACATTTTATTGCGTTAACACACCCATATTCTCACGCTACTATTGTCAAGTTTTTGTGCAAGGGATTGTTCGTTTGCATGGCATGCCAAAGACAATAGTCGGTGATCGTGATCCAATCTTCATGAGTAACTTTGGGAAGCTTATTTTACCCTTCAACAAACTAAGTTATGTCGAAGCTCAGCTTATCATCCTCAAACTGATGGACAAATGGAGGTAACAAATAGAACTCTTGAATGCTATTTACGCTGTTTTGCTAGCGTCAAACCTTGTAATGGAGTAAATGGTTACCTTGGGTGAATGGTGGTATAACACTAGCCATCACTCATCCATTCATATGTCACCTTATGAAGTGTGTATAGTCGAGCCCACCAACAATTTCAAGTTACTTACCTCGGAACCACATCTCATCAATGTTGTTGACCCGAATTTAAGAGCTCGTGATCACACACTTAAGTTGCTCAAATTCCATCTTCAAGCTGCTCAAGCTAGGATGAAGTCTTTTGCTGATAATCACCGTACTGAGAGAAGTTTTGAGGTTAACGATTGGCTATTTCTTCGTCCACAACCTTACAGACAATCATCGGTGGCAAATCAACCTTATTCTAAGCTTTCTCCTCGATTTTATGGACCCTTTCAAGTTATTTCCAAGATAGGAGAAGTTGCATATAAGCTGAAATTGCCTGCTAAGAACCGTATTCACCCATTTTTTTCACATTTCACAGTTGAAACTAAAACTTGGCTCTTCTATTGTTATTGAAGCAGTTTTACCTAATGTGGTTGATTATGAGAAGTGGGAACCTGAAGTTATACTTGAACGCAAAATGTTCAAGAAGGACAATCGTGCTGGAACCAAATGGCTTGTACAATGGAAGGATCACTCACCAGAAGAAGCTACATGGGAGGATGCGGATGACATTCTCTTGCGTTTTCAGATATTGAGGCTTGAGGACAAGCCATTTTTCAAAGCGGGCGGAATGTTGCGACACCAAACCTACTGCCTATTATTTCCTTACTTAGATTTACTATATTTAGTTGCATAGCTTTCCTAGTTGAGTTAAACTTCTTTTAATTAGCTTTGCTTGCTTAACAAGCAATTCTATTAACTATAAATACTTAGCTCGAGTTTGTATGAAGACACAACAATTAATACAACTCAGTTTAAACTGAATTCTTCTCTTAATCTTCTACACAGAGGTGGTTAACCCCCATTAAAAAGGGTTTTATCTAGGGTTCTTGTTATTTTCTCCTGTATTCTAACTAATGTTTGGTCAAGGACCCTAACATTGGGAATATAAAATCTAAAAGTGGAAACGGACTCAAAAAATGTGGCAGCTGCTATTAATGGAGCAATCACTAGCGTATCGTGGAAAAATAAAGAATAATATAAGACATAAAAACATATCTCAATAATCTTAATAGCCAGATATGTCAGCATAGGTAGAGAATATAATAATCATGCGGATTCATTAGCTACACGTGCCAGGAAATTCAAATGTTCTAAAATTATGGCAATCATCATGCCCAACTTTACAACGCAATCTTAATTTAGCAGTTTCAATAAACATCATTTTTGCATCAACAAAAAAAAAAATCCAGAATATAGTAAGTTGTTAGATATTCTTATCTATAATACAAAACAGAATGGGTTTTTGAGCTTGGACGGTCGGATAACATTTTGAGAGACAAACGTTACATCCGACCATCCAAGTCTCATCCCAACGAAAGACATCCGATGGTCGCCGTTTCTGTAACCCCTCTCATTATGAATCAAAATTTATTAATCTTTAATTATTGCATAAACTCTTAACTCAAGATATTCAAAGCAACATTAAATGAAATCATAATATATCATACATGCATTAATTGGATTTAGTGGTGGCATGATGAATCTAATGGGAGATGAGATTTATTTGTTTATTTCTATTCATAACTCATAAGTGAGATATGCATACACACTATTACTTAAATGATTTTGTGTTTGTTTTTAGATAATGTATATGAATAATTTTACAATGTATTTATAGACATTATTTTCGCTTAAAACAAAATAGAAAACTATCTTGCGAAGGAACACGATCTAAAGTCCGGGAAAAAAGAAAAATTACACCAGTCAGATATCATATTAAAGCAGTGCCGTTACGGCACGAGCTATCTCTAGATATTTATTAGAACTCTTTGTTAACCTCATGTGGTGCCGTAACGGCACGGGTTATTTCTAGTACCCATACGCCATACATAATACAATCATGAGATATCATCATTTTAAATATTACAAAAAATAGATTAGATTATTTTTATGTTCAAAATGGGATTTAAAACGTATGTGCAGGTTTAACGTTTTCACTTCAAATTGTATACACATTGGGTAGCTCAATGGTGTTACGGTTGGTCTGTGCACAGTGCACATAGGGTCATTCTGTCTCATTCTTTTGTAAGAAACATTTTTTTGGGGACACTCAAAAATGAAAGGGGACTACTCTTCAATTTTTAGGGTGGATATTAGAAGTAATAATGAGTTGCCCCTTATCTATTTTTTTTTAATACCAAACTTGCCCTTGGTAATTAAATTAGTTAGTGTAATGATTAATTAGTGTTAGTGTAATGATTAATTAGTAAGGTTAGACTAATTAGTTGGGTGTTTTTAAAAGAATAATTTTTGAAAAGAAGGGGTTTTTTTTTTTTTTTTAAGATGATTGATTTTGAAATGAGGGTTTTGGGCACTTAAGTATACTTTAAGTTTATCTAATGTTGCTTGAATTGGCAAAAACTTTCGAAAAAATGAAAAATTTATAAACTGATTTCGACCATGGAAATAAAGTTCGGCTACAACATCTGAAGAATAGGTAGCCGAACTCATCTGCAAGTGTAGTTCGGCTAATGGTTCTGAAGACACGGGTACCCGAACTCAGCTTTAATGGAGTTTTGCTTTCAGAGAAAAGTTCGGTTAGGAAAAAAAAGTTACGACGTAACCGAACTAAAAGTTCGTC
Organism: Papaver armeniacum; assembly: GCA_023531295.1. NCBI lineage: Eukaryota > Viridiplantae > Streptophyta > Magnoliopsida > Ranunculales > Papaveraceae > Papaver > Papaver armeniacum. The sequence goes on from JAJJWW010007574.1 coordinate 238,594, forward strand.
TGAAAAAAAAAATCGACATCACCGAACTCAATATATAGGTTTCAGAGAAAAGTTCGGTTAGGAGAAAAAAATTAAACGTAATCGAACTAAAAGTTAAACTAGGATAATAGGAAAAAAGTTGCGAAATGGCAAGAACTAAAAGTTAGTGGGAAAAAAAATTGCGAGGTAACCGAACTTTTCTCTAAAAGGAAAAACTTCATTAAAGCTGAGTTCGACTAGTTCGACAAACTGTTTCACATAATTCCTAGCCGAACTTCTATCTGCAACTTCCATTTTCAACTCATTTTGATGATTACTACTCATTTTTTCAACCAAGTAATGGGTTTGTGGGATTTTTTTTTGAATCGAGACGATGAGGCGGAAAGAAGAGAAGAAAATGAACCCTCTAATAGTAACGGATTTGTGACAAATTAAAATTAATGGATTTGTTATAATTTTGATTTGGTTTTGTTAACGATTTAGATTAGGTTATATATATATATAATATTAGATTAGTTTTAATTTTAATTTTAATTAGGTTAAGGGTAGGTTAGTCATTTACACATTTTAGGACACCTCTTACAAGTATAGGGTAGACATTCCTATCACAAAGTAGTCCCCCTCCATTTTTGAGTAGTCCCCAAAAAATGGTTCTTTTGTAAATAATCCGTATGGGCTGACTTTGAGTTGTTCAGAGATGGGCCCAATGATAAGTTTGACAATGGGCTTTTAGTATAGGCGCGAATTACACGTCAGAATGATTCACTGATGCCTAAAAATCACTAATTATGCGGAAATGCAATAAGAAAACGCATTTTTTTCTAACAGGCATCACAATTGGACGGCGAATTTGAGCGGGAAGCACTTGTTCGCCGATACTTGCGAATTTGTCAAAAAATTGCGGAACTACTGACTATTGTAAAATGCTCTTTTTGGCCGTAAGTAATCTCTCGTAAAAATATACTCCCTCCGTCTCTAAAAGATAGGCAGGTTTGTGTGCAAATTTACACACAAACCTGCCTATCTTTTAGAGACGGAGGGAGTACCATATTTTTCTTAACCTTTTAGTCAATTAGTCAACTCTGTAAAATTTTAATAATCCTCTATATCTTCTCAGTGCTCTTTTTCCGTAAACTAATATGTTACATTATGTCAGTTCTATTTCTCCGGCTCACCTTGACCTCATACCAGACCTCAGCTTTTGCATATGATTATACCCATGGTTGCTTGCTCATTGGAGACTTTTCTGTGCCGAGTGATATCACTCACTCACGGGTTTACTTAGCTAATAATTTTATAAGTTATTTCAAATTTGTTTTCTCTAATTGCTCGAACCTCTTAATTTATTTATATAGAAGACATCTCAGAACTGTTTGCTCGTGATTTTATTGTTTTTAGACACTCTGTAGATCTAATATGTTGGTTTTCCTCTCTTTTTTTCGTCGTCATAATGGTTAGGAACTGTGATATTTATCAGCATCTTAGTGGTTTATCGTTTGCACAACCGTTTGCAAATTATAGTTTCGTTGGTGTTCTGCCAACACCTTCAGAATTCATTGGAGATTTTTGCATTAAAAACAATACTTTTTTAGCTAGAATGTTTTTATTAGAACTCCATAAATCTTGGGAATCATAGGTGCTCTTGCATATTTTTGGGTCCTAATATTCACTTCAAAATAAGACAGGTAGGCCTAACCTTTTTAAGCAGTCGATGATTTCTTTTGGGTAACTTCTAATGGTCTGTGATTTCTCGTTTAACTGCTACTAAAGCTTATCCTTATATGAACATCTATACATACTCGGTTAAGGAAATATATATTTGGGCTAATATCTTGATTGCGAAGTATGTACACAAATCACAAGAAATGTTAGGTCTGATAGGCAATAAATAGAATGGTTTAGTCTTTACATACCTTGTTGATGAAGTTATCCAAATATCTTCGTCGATCTTGGTCTTCAGGGTGATGTCTGATACTCAAATAATAACTCATATACCTAGTCCGAGACTTGACTTACTATACTAGAAATCAAGATATAGTTTTGTTCATATAACATTGACAACAATCTTGAGATAACAAAACTTGCGAGTTCAACCAATCAGTGCTCTAACAGAAACGATCTTACTACACTCTCCAAAAGTACTCTCGTTGGAAAGTAAAAGATCTTCTTGCACAACAAACTCAAGATGGAAAAAGTATTTCCTTCGAATCGCTCAAAAAAAACTGAAGTACTTGATAAAAGGTGAAAGTGTTTATATATCTGAGAAAGATCTTGTTGATAATCATGAGTTATCAGATGAAGATCTTGAAAATTATGTATCTCTTATCACAAGACAATTTAGAGATCTTCTTAGGAAGATAAATAATCGTTTCTCCAGAGAATAACCCTCATCATCAGATAAGCTACATAATCGTGTTCCTCCTAAAAATAGGGATTCTAACGATAATAAAGAGGAGGATATGCCTCAGTGCTTCAAGTATAGAGGATTCAACCACTTTGCTAATGAGTGTCCAAATCGCAGAAAATACAATGGCAACAATGGTCTTGCTGCGACACTTGATGAAACATCTGATCATTATGATTCTAAAGAGAAAGATGTTTCAAGCGTAGCTCTCTTGGCTGAAGTTGTCAACTTTAATGAATGTAGAAATACTCATGTCAATCTTAGCAACTTCCTTGATGATCCTTCATCAAATACTTTGGAAGATATAATGGATTTTTCACTTACTAATGAAAACTTTGTTGTTAAAATTTCAGGACAATCCCAATTGTACTGTCTGTTTCCAGAAACTAATGATGTTCCTGAATCTCTCTCCAACCGAATATGTCCTTACTGCACTACTGAAGGTCATGGACTCAAGAAGTGCTTCAAGTACAAACAAAAAGTAAGGTATGTCAACAAATTGAAGCAAAGGGCTAGATGTTTGACAAATGCTCTTCAATTCTTCCAAAAGTAAATTATATCCAAGGTATGTAAGTTTGTTCTTTCTTCTCCTAAAAGTTTGAATGAGTCCAAGGGAAAAGATAAAACTAAAGGAAATTAGAGATCTATATCTAAATGATCAATAAAAATGGATGTTAACAAACTTGTACATGATTCTATTGGTGAGCTCATTGATGCTCACCTCAACACAACTTGATTGCGTTGAAAACTGCATTAATTGTTATCTCATGTGCCCTCAAGAGAGAAAAGAACTGTGCGCAACAAGGGCTTTGGACCAAACTAAATTTAGTTTGTTCTTGAATATTATTACTTAATTTTCCACCACTTAATGTTAAAACATCGTGAGGACTCCAGTTTATGACCGTCTTTGTTAATTGCAGCCTCTAACCAAATAAAGAATAACTATATTTTATGTTGAGCCTTGATCCATTGAAACAAGTCCAAAATACAAATTATTTCTAGTTTTTTACCCGATTTGATACTGGAAGTCAAAATTTATTCTCAATGCATTTTTGGTAAGTCTGTGACTTGATGTTACACATCACAATAAAGCCCGAATATAATGAATCGATGTGGGTACCAACAAATCTTATGCTCTCAGTATAAATTATTAGTACCTATCCGACTATTAAGTAAGATGGGAGAATATGATCCATGAGAATCTTTACTTGACAAGCTAAGATGTTATGTATGATCTTAGAAAAATATATAATCATACAAATTGATATGGTAAACTTAAATTTTGGCATGAATTAAATTAAACAAAGTTTTTAATTGATCTTCATAAGTCGTTATCTTTCAAGTAATGATACTGAAAAGACTTCCGCTTGTACAAAACTGAAGAAAGGCTAAAAATGATATTTTAGCCTCCTAGTGTGAGTTCTAGTTCGTCAACATTACCATAAACTTAAGAATTCGCTTTCTTCCGAAACTCTAGACTGTTTGCTATCCTTCCTTTTCTAAGTCTGACACTATTTTTGGAACTCTGCAAAATATTGCACGCGGAGTGATTTTTACATGTGTCTTATAAACACAAATTAATATTCGTAAGAGTATGGATCCTCCAAGCAAGATCTCTTATAGTGAGGCCTGTATTCCTATGGCTGTTAACACAACCATGAAGGAAGATGAGAAGTCTTATCCTAAGGCGAAAGATTTATTCTTTAAAAGGAAGAAAATGAATATGAAAAATCCTAGATAAAATTGCTCCAACCAACAAAGCTTTGCAACCATTCTCAAAGAATAACCTAATAGGTTTTAGGGAATAAATACTATTGGAGCATATCGCGGTTGAACTCACCAAGCGTTGGTATGTCAAGTTTGGTTGTCATATTTTAGTGTGTCAAAACTCATCTAAAGTCGCTTGATTAAATACTAGAGTCAACTTCGTTTAGGTTAGACTAAAAAGTCTAGGAATGTTGAGACATACTAGTATTACTCTGAAGACCTCAAGTATGTGAAGAAGTAGCGAACTACAACGACGACATCATCCTTCCACTTGAGGTTAGTAATATAGACTTGAACTGTTTCATTCCTAACGTATCTTTCAAGTCGTGCTATATTGAAAATATAACTTCAAAGCTGTATATAATATACATATTGTGTAATACTCTAGTAATGTGATATGATCATAATATTATGGAATTAGACTACAAAGTATAAAACTTATCTTTTGAACTTCGTAGATATGACATCGACATAATCTTGTATATATAGTTATGATTATGTGAATGGGTTATGGTGAAGATTTCATCCTAGGAAAAAAAGTTTTATATTTGTTTAAAGGAAGTACATTCATGAACTTGTTTTATGAATCGAAAGGGAAATCATCAGGATTATTGGTCCGGCTATTCATTGCAAATCTTTGGATGGCCAATATGTGTGAGATGGTAGAACGGATCTTAACTATGTTATGTATCTTGGTATAACTAATCACAATGCCTAACTTATGATTTGATATGACTGGTTTTTGTTAATTAGTGTAACCGATCCTAAGTAATCACCATGTGATGGTATGATCGATCCTGGTAATATATTGGTGTGACCAATCCTAGTAATTGGTGTGACCGATCACGAGTGTTGTGTAATCGATCCTTGTAAATGGTAACCGGTCTTGGTAACTTGTGTAACCGGTCCTGGTAACTGGTGTGACTGATCACAAGCAATACCATGTGTAGATGGAACCGATCCTTGTAACTGATGTAACCGATCCTAGTGATTGGTGTGACCGATCACGAGTATTTTTCATATTGAGGTATAACCGATCCTAGTGATTGGTAGAACCGATTGAACCCATGTATGTGATTTGGTATTTGATCAATCACATAGTTGTCTCGGAATACAGGGAAACCAATTCGAAACTTGTTTGGAAGTGTGGTATGACCGATTCCAAGAATGTAAATCCATGTAAATATGAAATAAGGATTCACAGTGAAAAGATGTCAACATACTTTTAACACGAGCAGTAACTCTTGTCATTTATTTTTCAAAGATCTTCCTTAGATCTCAAGGTGATCATGTGCCGAAATAAATTGAGAATCTTTTAATTAAGGTTTTTGGTTTTATATGCAGCAATTAAATGCACATCTCTAGAGAATAAATATTAGTAATGTGCATTTACTAATTAGAGATTTTCTATTGAGAGATTTCGGAAATATTGGACAAGCATTTATTGGAATTAGGAAACCAGAATTTTGCCATTCATTGCAAATCTTGAGAATATTTTCGGTTTTAGAAATTCCTTGATGTCCAAACATTCTTGGTCTATAAATAACTAAGATTGCATTTCCTAGCAAACTATCCTAAAAGCCAGGGAAACTTCATTTCTTGTTGTTTCTGGTGGAGTCGTCTATTCGGAGAGAAAAGTATCCTAATTAGGTGAAATCTCTTACGACCGCTCGTTTAAAGACTTCCATGGGATCAAGAAGCTCTACGAGTACCGTTGGTGGGAAATTAGATAATTGTAGTGTTATTAGTTTTCGATTGATTTGATTGACTAACGGTTGTTGAAAATTTGATTGTACCTAGTTTGTTTATTCTTGAGAATCTTCTCTTCTGATATAAGATTCACTCAAACTAGATCGAAGTATCGATGGGATCTTTAGAACTGTTGTTACATCTAAAGACATCTTGTGATAAACCATTGTTAACAGACTCTGTTCTGTGCGTGATTGATCACAAGAGATTCAAGTGGTGTTGTGCAGGTTATTGAAGATTAAAGAAGATTTGAAGACGAAGAAGATTTCTTATTAGTTCTCATATCTTGCGATTGTGCACAAACCTTGATCGGATAGGATCCAACTAGAATCAGATTTATTCGATTGATTAGTTACGTGAGAGCGGCATCGCTTTATAGTTTCTATTTGAGATCTATATTGATTGATTGTGAATCGAGACTTGAATATTTCGATAGTTAAAGTTAGATTGATCTAACCAGGCAAAGGAGTTTATTAGATTAAACAGAAGAGCCTTTGCGTATGACCTAAGATATCTTTATCTTAAAGAATCAATAGAGTTGTTACCAGACAGATTCGTTGTTCCTTTGCTGTTTGGAATACGATCAAAAGGAATTGTACCAGTGCGTGACTCTCGAAGTCGGAAGCGCAGGGATACTGAGGAAACTAAGTGAACTAGGGGTAGTTGCTTGGTCTTAACTATACGAAGTTTGTTTAGATTCTTTTATAGGGGCTTAATTCTAAGAGTATTCAATTTTGGACTAGGTCCTGGGTTTTTTCTGCATTTTAGGTTTCCTCGTTAACGAAATCTTGTTATGTGATTTACTTTACTTTTCCACAATTATATTTATTTATATAATTTAAAGTAAATACACTTATACGTTAACTCCGTATTTCTTGATAGTGATCCTATAGAGTTTGGTTAAGTCCGAACCTACTCTCAAGTAATCACACTTTTATTGTCGTATTGTCTCGATATCGTATCCATAGACGATCACACAAAGTGTGAATACCGAAGTTGTTGTATTGTCTCGACTTTGTCCATAGACGATCACACTTTGTAAGAGGACTTATAGGTTGAAACAAAAAAGATTGTGGTGTATTTGAGTACCCTCGTCTTTTCAAACAATCTCATTCATAAACCTTATGTTCCAATGCCAGTTTTTATTGATGATTATTTTTCTCGCGAAAATAATGTATCTTGGTGTCTCTATCACTACGATCGTTATTTTTAACTTCTTTGTTCGTAACTTGCAAGAAAAGAGAAAAATATTGGATATAAATTTACTTTGTTCGTAACTAACGAGTAAGTTTGTTAATGTCCCCAAAAAAATAATACTTCTCTTGTGATTAAGGAAAGGTCGCTCTTCCAAGGGAATGACATTAAATGGGGCAGAGTTCAATTTGAACTAGTGTTTAATTATCTTTTTAGGGAGTGCGGCTGTGAAATTATAGGAGATGCTTGTGCCTATATAATACCTTGATGAAGACGCTAATTTTACTTGGTTAAATCGTCCAAATAAAAGCTGGTATGTGTGCTCTAGTCTTGACAGCTCTTTTGTTTTAATTCATTGTGGTCCTTGTTTTTCGCCTTTCCCAATTTTGTGATAAAAAAGGGGGAGAATTATTTAGTATTCTACTATAACATAAACCCTAGATTTGATAGAGAAAGATAACCTTAGTTGTTTATAGGTGATCTTGTGAGAAAGATTCAATTAGCCAGGGTTTACGGTTCCGTAACCTAATTGTTGGAGAATAACTTCTAAAGAGAATTAACTTTCTGCTAGAGGATTTTCAAGAGCATCTTCTAAAGAGAATTGGGTTATGCTAGAAGATTTACAAGAGGAATTCCTAAGGAGAATTGGTGTTCTGCTAAGAGTTCTATGGGTGCACGAATACAACTAAATGGGGTATTACATCTAGTCCAAAATCTGGTAGTTGGTAATTTGTGTAACAACTTAAATCAGTGATTGTTCAATCTGTACTAGGTCTCAGGTTTTTTCTACAAGATTATAGTTTTCCTCGTTAACAAAAATCTATGGTGTCTGACTTATCTTTTTTCCGCATTGTATTGTTTTATCTTTATAATTATTCAATTCCGGAAAACAATAATTTGGTAGACAAGAAACAAGTTGGGAGGCACCAACACCTTTTTGTATAACTATCCTTAATCTGTGAAGCAAATAATTACATTTCTTCGCGTTGACATCCACTCTAGAAAGGTGATTGTTAAGCTTCTTCAAAAAATCCACAAAATCATCGCTAAGTGCACCAAATGTCGAAAATGCCAACTTACCGAAACCATATCCGTGGGCAAAACATTCATCGAAGTATTTCTTGCATTTGCGGTTGATAGCATTACAAAGAGCTATCCCGGGCCGGAAAGTATGAACCCCTCTACCTGTAAATGGAGAAACCCCAGTGACATCTAAACACACATCCCGCCCTTTATCCCAATTGAATACTAGGATTAGATAAAAAAAACCAAGTGCAACCTCTTTCCTAGCTGGGACACCCGCACAAAAACACATGTCTGTGGTAGTACCCCGGACGAGATCATGACGGAATTTGAGTCCCACCTCATGCGCACAGTGCAAGGCATGGCCACCGTATCAATCCATGTCTCTATTGCAAAAAAACACAATTACTGCCTTCTGTGAATAAAGGAATACCCAACATATATAGAAGAACATCACTAAATTGTTGAGAACCAACCCTTTGATTGAGCCCCTCAATTGGTATCGCTTTAATAAAATATTGAGCGTTTTCCGTTTTGTTACATTGACAAAGAGCAAGGTCACGAGCCGACATAGAAAATTTAGTAGGCATCTCTTTATAATTGAAATATCACAGGTTGTACGTATCTAAACCTAGATAGTATTATCTCAACTATAAAGAACATACACCACCTGTTCTTGTTGAATTCGTATCTTGAAATATAGATTACAAGCACTTATTCTTGTTGGAATTCGGTTAAGTGAACAATTTAAGTACATACTAGGTGTACCTTGTTAAAAACAATCTTAAATGCAGTTCGTAACCGAACGTATAGATTGTACAAGGTTTGTCGTTCGGGTGTATTTGGTATCACCTGCGTTTTCAGATAGTTGTATCATAGAATGCAATAAAAGATTTATCACGGGCGCTGCTTGATATCTATCATCATACTCAAGATATACGATGAGGTCTCCATTTTTTTTCTTCAGACAAAGCGAATCAGGTTTTTCGAGTCTGTTCAAAGTACACTATGTCCCATTGTCTATTTGGCACCATTTTTATTACCATCAGCATGGCCCATATTTTTTCCATCCTTGCGGTGTTAATCCCTATGGACCTATACAATATACTTAACCTAAACTGAGTATAAGTTTTCAGAAAAAAAAAATTGAACTCTTAGTGCGAGTTCAAAATTGGATTCGTGGCGCCACAACCATTGGATGATGGAGATGTGACGTCACCAAACTGAGGAGTTAACTACAATTATATAGCTGGATTCATAAAAATACGCAGTATCTTTAGGTGGTTTTTGCGCCAAAAGGAAATCTTTCATATCTCGTATCATAAACGGAAAACCTAGATTCACATATATATCATTACCAACAGAGGTATGATTGAATTTTCTAATTTTATATCCAATTGTGATCTTTTCATACTAGGAGTACATCTAGCATTCCTTACGTAAATATTTTTGATTGATGCTTGTAGAAAGAAAAATAACTATTTTTGTCTCATTTTCACTTCTCTCTTCTTTGCATATGCGCGACGTTCTCTTGGATCCAGACCTTTTCAACACTTTACATGGTTAGTAGCACTTACTTGATTAATAAGAAATTTTTGGTGTGACTAAGTTGAATCTCTTGATCTACCCTACTAATTTACTCATTGCAAGTGAGTGTTTGCTTGGAATGGATATTTCTGCTTTCGGCTAGACAGGTTGGAGAATTGAGAACTCAGAGAATTGAGTATAATTTTAATACTAGTACTTTTGGCGGGAACTCTTCATGAACTACTCTTTCTTTGGTAGACAAAAAGCAAATAATACTTAGCGGTCGTATTTTTATGAATCCGGCTATATATAACTGTGGTTAACGCCTCAGTTTGGTGATGTCATATCTCCATCATCCAATGGTTGTGGCCCTGCGAATTCAAATTTTGTACTCGCACTGCGAGTTCAAATTTTTTTCCTAAGTTTTCTTTATTTCTTTTATAGTGTGTTTGGCTGCAGAATTCATAATTCCGAGGATATGTAATTCCATAGGATTATAAATATTGGGAATTATGCAAATTCCTCGTGTGTTTGGTAACTAAGTGAAAATTCCTAGAATTCTAAGCATTTCCTTATTTTAAATCCTGCGTACTGGGGGTGCGGTATACAAATTTGGGTTTTAAAGCCCAAAGGTTATATTAAAGTTTTAAACCTCGAAGAGATCTACTACCTACAAGCCCATGTAGTTAGGAAAAGAAAGAGAAAAATCCCCCACCCCGATGCTGACGAGTTTCGAACTCAGGTCGCTGGTATCATCACCCAACGACTTCACCATTGTACCACATTGATATCTGCAATCAAACATGAGGGATTCAAAATTAGGGATTTTGTTTCAAAATGAGGGATTTGGTGGAATTATAATCCCGAGCGAAACATGAATCCAAAGAATCTGGGAAACCAAACATGCCAAAGGAACTGTAATTCCTCCAAATCCCTAAACCCATGAATCCCACCTTTGAAATTCTGCATCCAATCCCACCATTAATCTAATCCACATGGTTGCTAATAGGGGGTACCAATTTATTTGGGGGTGTACACACCTAAAGACAATGGACTTTTTATTTAGGGATTCTCCAATGGAATGTATGTGAAGATAAATGTCTAAGTCCACATAGGATAGACATTCATTTTCCCTAAAATTCTTCTCCAACCCCAATTTCTTAAATGAATGTGAAAATGATGTGGCTTAATTTTTGTTAGACATTGTCAAGGGAATGTCTAGTTTTAGACATTCAGCTTGATAATGTCAAGCTATCCTAGTAAGCTTTTGTCTAACTAAAATTAATTCCAATACATTAAATAGCCATTTTTAGCTCTAATAAAATCTAAAAATTACTAAAATGAACTATCCCCCAAACTTATATAGGTATTGTCTTATTTGTGTTGCCCCTTAGGAAACACACACAACCACCATTTGAGAAACTCTTATATAGGTATTGTGATACATCCACGAGCAAATTAGTAGTACTCCATGTAAGTGATTTTGTAGTGGACGGCGGTTGTCATTTAACATTTCACACACTTGATAAAACTTCATCGTGTTCTTACAAGGTTGTAGAGGTGTAAATTGGGTTGTGCCAAGACGAGCACGATTGACCAAAGACGCTAAAATTTGAGCATGATTGATTGAAAGACGTGACTTAGCCAAGACGACAAAGACGTTAGTTAAATGGGACGTCTTTGGGTTTGGATAATTGGCGCGTGAGCACAAAAAAGACGCTGCACGGATAAGCACGTGGCTGATTTTATTAAAGACGTTAAGAGAGCACGTCATAACATGTACAAATACTCCATATAACAAGGCATAATACATCACATTTTTTGTATATTTCACAAAAGAGTCACTATTTTAGATAGTTTTTAACATTTTATGTTGGCTTATTTATAACAAGACATATAATACCTTAATATTTGGTAAATGTATTTCATTATCGTTGTTATAATGTCGTCACCTATATATAACTAGAACATTAATTTTCATGACAATAATCCAATTTTATATTTGATGGGCTATTTTTTTTATTGAATAAACTTGTTAATTTTACTTCAAATAATTTCAAATGATATGTCGTCTAATTAAATTCTTGTGATAATGTCCGACTTAATGTATACATTAAATGATTTCAAATTGTTTATAAGACGTGTGCGCCAAAGACGACAACACTGGCACGTTTATTCGTGTCTTTTGTGCTCGTGCCAGTGGCATCTTGTGCCTAGCTTTTTTGACTGGTAAAGCACAAGACGACAAAGACGTTTAAATCGTTAGCACAAAGACAAAGACACGGCACATGGCACGTGAAGCACGCGACTTCGTGTGCCGGGATGTGCCGGGCCGGCACGTTTTACACCTCTACAAGGTTGTGCTAGGCTGTCAGAATCGTTGTTAACGGGTCTCTCCAAATGAACCCACTCGGGCATATCTGGATGGCCTCTATATGCCCCATTTGTGTTTATCTGCTTTTGATTGGCAAGGAAGATCTTTGATATAAAAATATAAGAAATTAGAGCCGCCCCCCAAAACAAAGCAAAGAAAAGAGAAAGAAGCAAAAGTGATAATAGGAAGAATAAGAAAGTGAAGGAATTAGCTTTTCTCCGTGACTTGCTCAACACCACACAGGGTTCTTAAGTTCTTTTGCTTTATATTTACTAGACCAAAGGCACGCGCACTGCGCGTGCTTGCGATCGGTGGATACCCCTCCACAGTCCACACTTGTAGTTGGCAAAAAAGATCGGAAAATTGAGCTTAATTATAGCCCCAACATCAAAATATTGATACTATTATCACCATATCCACTTAAATATTAGGGGAGCCATGTTTCGGACCCACATATGCACGTGTTTTAAGATAGGGGTATCTAACATTAGGTACTTGATGAATGTGAGATAGTGAAGTTTGACTGTTTAAGGATTAATCTGTCCATATTTTTGTGAATAGTAAAGTTCAAATTACAAATATGCACTTAAAGTATTTTTTGGTGGAGAACACTATATAATAATTAGAGGGGCAAATTCGGAAATTAGAAATTTACAGCTTCAGCAACTGTTCATGAACAGTGGCTAAGGGGAGTTCCCTTTATATATAGGTATAGATATATACTGCACCCCCACATGATTTTTGTTGCTTCGATTCTTTACACCGTCTTTTACAAGTTACAACAGCATTTTTAAGGACAAGAAGACTTCTTTACGAACTTAACAGCCGCTAGCGAATTGACTAGCTAGATTCTACCTCAAACTAGCACCATGTGTTCCTAGTTTGTTTTGTTTTCTTGGTGTATGACATTGCAATTTTACGGCCCTGTGTCCATTATAACACAAGGCCCGGTAAATTGTGAGAACAGAAATCTATCCATGTCGGTAGAATATTTGTGTCATGTAATATTAGTCTCGAAAATAGTGTCGTATCCAACGTGCATTGATGCTGTTTCTTGGATTGTACATACATTATAATATACCGACCTTTCTCGGATAGGGTCCATTGTCAGAGCACGGCCAAGATATCACTGTGGATTTTGTACAAAGTCTGGCAGATAAAGAATCTTGTGGTCTTGGTTTGCATCTCAATAACTATGTCTCCAGACTCTCCACTCCTCGGTAGATAGATTTTGGTGGTGGTGGTGGTGGTGGCTTTAATTTCCCCCATCCACTCAATAAAAACTACTAAACAGCAAGGCCTTCTTTATCCATCATCTATGAATGAATCTTGCAGGTTTCTGCTGCAAGAATTTGTTTGCCGGTTCATTGTTTCACTTGACACTGGAAAAACTGGTGACAACGGATTCAAAACAGGACGATCTTATTATCTCGATTTGTTTTTGATAACACCGGAAGTACATACAGAAAATGAAACAAATACTGAAATAAATCAACTATCACACAGTAGAGTAATTTCATTGTTACTCTTTAACAAGATGATTACAGAAAATGGCGGACAACACTTATGGATTGGGATCTTGGTCATCTCCTCCACTTTTACCCCTTAACCAGAATCTCAAACTTTTTCCCGCTGATCTCAACCTCAAACTTAACTGCATGTTTGTTAAGCTCAACCTCGACCTCCTTCCCGGCATACTCAACCTCAACCTCAGCTCCTGTTTTGTTTAGCTCAACCTCAACTTCATTCCCGGCATGCTCAATATCATACTCAATTCCTCCATTAGGAAGTGATTTTTTCTTGATCGACGATCCACCGCTAGTCTTCTTCAACACTTGCTCCTGTGACACTGATCACAATAACAAAGAACATATATTTTTGAGTGATTAAAGTAAATGCAAAATGTATTAGTCAAGCATAAACTAAAATCCAATTGCAGAAAAACTTACGTGTGTTTTGAGGAATGTCCTTAACAGCTAAAACCTCAGAAGAGATGAGAAGAACAACAGCAAAAACAAGTCCCAACAAAATGAATTTCCTGTTAATCGCACCCATTTCTAAGTTTCTGCGTACTAATGCAAATGCACTGATACTTCAAGACTGCTAGACAATAGTTGACTCAACGAGAGAGTATTTCAGAGAAGAGTGAGGATAGTACTGTGATTTTAGGCTCAATTTATAGAGCAAAGAAGAAGAAAATTGAAAATTCACCTACAAGCTGCTGCAATGATATCGCCAAGGGCAATCAGTGAACCTTTAACAGTGATGCCCCCACTGAGCATAATAATGTGTCAGTAAAGTGTCGGACTAATGCGCAGGACATGGTCCAAATTGATATTGTCGATCTTTTCCTATATAAAAAAGGCATAAATATATAACTATTTTTAGTCTATGAAGCAGCCACTGGTCCAGTAGCTTTTCATTTCAGATTATTATAAAATTTTAGCCTGCAGCTCTTCGGTTTTGCGATTCTCTTTAGGCTTTTTGGCCGACTTGAAATGCCAATGTCACTACAGTACGGTGTTAAAGTCACTGGGTGACGATGCCAGTGACCTGAGTTTAAAACTCGCTAGCACTAAATTCTTTATCGATAAATAAAAAAAATGCCATAGAGTTCTGGTATACAGTGGTGTCTTCAATTTTTGATGCAGATTAATTTTGACCTTTCACAAAATTGGAGTTATGAAGCCATGATATGTATATCGCAAGATCCTCTCTTTTTTCTCCCTCTCTCTCCTGCGATTTCAGGCGAAAAAACCCATCTTTTCCGGCGAGCTCTTCTGCTCAGATCTACTCCCTCTTGGGGTGGATCTGAGCAGGACCCTATTTCCTTTTCCGTTTGTTAGTTTTGTCTCATAGTTTAGCTAGGTTTTAATGTTTTTTAGGGTTAGGTCCGTTGATCACCCTCCCTTGCTGGCGGCAAGTTGCATACGTCTTCATGGCGTTTTTGTCTGTGCTTTCATAGCACCTTTAGCTGGCTTTCATGGCCGTTCTTTGTTTGGTTTTCTAGCTTTCAAGTACATCGTGACACGTCCCATGACCAGGAATCTTCATTGCTCAGTTCAAGTTTTGAAGCAAATTACTCCTTTGGAGCACATCTTTCTCTAGAAGAAGAAAATCATCAAAATGGTGGACATCCGATCCAAAAACCATTTCTTCTCCGATCAAATCGGATCTCTTATCATATATGTGTTTAGTCATCCTTCAACATTTTGGCTCTTCTCTTGCTAGATTTGTTGATTTTGTACTGATTATGTATGGGGTTTCTATATGTTTCTTGAACTTTGATGTACTTAGAGATCTATGTAAGCTTTACTCTGAATCATTAATGGAAGCTTGCTATTTATCAAAAAAAAAATAAAAAATAAAATAATAATAATAATAATATGTATATGTATATGTATATGTATATCTATATCGTCTCAACTCTCAATGGTCTGGAGAAAAGAAAAGTACACTACCATATTTCCTGCAACCGATTTACATGACATCAGTTACTCGAATAGGTCTAATTAAGTTCGGTAGTCTCCACTAGGGACGGAGGGATGTAGGGACAAATGGGTCTGCCGACCCCACCTGTTTTTGAAATCCTATCAATATATGCTTATAATTTTTGTAATTTACATGTCTTGTGGGGGCAAATATCCTTGATAAAATTGAAAATTTATTTTTAATGGGGTTCAAATTATAAAATTCATGTAAAATTAATACAAATGCATCAAATGTATGACGTAAAAACAAAAAAAACGATCTAAATTACAATATCTAATTTAAATCCATATGAATTTGCTAAAATATCTAATTTAAATTACCATATGAATTTGCCCCCACTTAGAAAAAAGTCTGGCTCCGTCACTGGTCTCCACACTTCAACTTCCGTGGAAGACAGAAGAATACCGGTCCAAGCCAAAGATCCCGTAGTAATTTGGAAGGTGTGGAAGGGGCGAAATGGTCTTTCATGGTGGGAGAGATAGGTCCCCACAGGAGCTAATTTTAAAGATTACGGGGCGATTGTCTTTGGTGCTCTAGCATTTGGAGATTATCCCCTTTAACTAATTTAATTTAATCAGGAGATAACTGTTTTATATAGTGGCCAGTGGGAATTTAGGTCTTTATCTGCTTAGTATATATACCTTATAACTTCTTTAATATAATACTCGATAATATAATATTCTCGCTAAAATAATAAAATTTCCCGGTCCCGACTCTGGCCCTTGGTGTTAAAAATAAATTCGATAAAATCATAAAATAATATATTTTGAAAGTTCCCCTAAAGATTAATAGGTCCAAAATAATATATAAAATAATAATGCTACTAGAAAAATAAAAAATAAATTTCCATACATATCAAATTTTTTTTAAATATAATTGAATATTGGTTTTGTTTTTCTTTGAAATTGAAATCAAGTTGTATTTCATCCCTAATAGTTCATAGTGCACTTAAATGTCCAGTTTGCTCCGTTTAGCATCTCCTTTTTGTGAATCCATCGAGAGATACTCCACGGATCTCTTGAGCGTTTTGATATCGTTGTCTGACATACTTTCATATCATATTTCTCTGAGATAAATTTTTGTAAACCAGCTTGAGTGCAAGAAGAATTATCCCTTTTATATTCACATAGCTCTTTCTGTATGAACGCGCAATTAGGGGATATAAAAAGTAATTGAGGGATACAAGAAAAGGACAAAAACTGGATCCAGATATCAATTCGGGGTCACCCCTTATCTAAGTATTTTTTTAAATCCTAATCTACCCCTCACTAATCAAGTTTAGTGGTTAATAATAATTAGTAAAATCTTAAGATTTTGTTAAATGATTAGTGTGTGTTTTATTTGTTTTTGGGTGAGTGAGGTGAGAGTAGAAGGAGGAAAAATATTTTGAGAGAGAAATTTTTTTGTGGAAAATGGAGGATGATTGTGAAGAGAGGATTGTCTGCTGCCGAGATCTTTAGCTCAACTACAACAAGGAGCATATCTTGAATCTTCAGCTAACGACAACAACTCTCAATTGCAACTCATTGTTGAGCCAACACCCTTGAATGATGATTTTGACGAGTATGGAGAGTTTCATGAAGAACCAACACAAGAAAGTAAACTTGCACAACATACTAGCATCCCCAATACACAGGTAAAGCTGCTAAGATGTCGAAAAATCCAATTTTTCTTTAAACCTGCCAATTTTCAACTGAAAAACCTCGATGCCGGCATGGTAGTTGTATGAAAACCATGCCGGTGAGTCAAGGTACCAAGCATAGTATTCATACTACGACCATGCCGGTACACTTATATCCCCCAATTTGAATTATCAATAGGCATAGAATTCTACCAAAAAACTATGCCTAGACAGAGTTAACCTTTTTACCTAACAAGGAATATACTACGGAATATTCAACCGGCATGGTTTCATTGATCGTCTACCATGCCGTTATTGAATGAAAAACATACAGAAACAATTCCATCCCAAACCAAAAACCGGCATTGAAACTTAATAAACATTAACGCCGAATTTAGTACCAGCGTGGTACCATCACTATCGATAATGCCGGCAACGAAACCGGCGTTGTTAAGTTACAACTTTTCAATGCCGGTACCTACAAAAAACATGCAGGAATAAATGTTTTCCAAAGCTAAATTCCGGCATTCAATATCGATTATTTTTCAATGTTTGGGAATTGTGTAGGCTTGGAACAATATGTTACGATAATGTCGGCATCCTTGCTTAAGGCATTGTAGTCTTACGAAACACATATGCTTAGGAATAGGTTTCAAATTTGGTCTTCCGTTTTGGTAAACTTAGACAATGCCGGAACAATTGTCGAGCATGCCGGTACTGGGTTTCCAAAGATAGTGTTTTAATGTTGTTTGGAACTAATTTTCATTCGATCCTTAGGTGGTGCCATATATTGATCCAACAAATGCAAAGCCGCTTTATCGGGATACGTCGGAATACTATAAAATCCCTCCGGTATGTGACCAAATAATACTTTTCACCTAGTATCTTGAACATTACTAATGGATTGCTAGTAGTGAACCTTCTAATGAATGCGAAATTGTTCTTATGTAGGGAATAACTGATCGAAAGGAAGCAATCGCTTGGGCTAAAGAGACGGCTCTTAAGAAAATGTGTGTGTTAGTGAGGAACACCGAAGGTTCGAATAGGCGTTTTGAGATGGCTTGCGAGAGAAGTGGGAAATACAAGGAGAAGAATAGCCACAAGAGAAAGGATTATGTATATCCAAAGAAGACTAATAGGGTATACAAGACTCGTACGAGGAAGAATAATTGCCCTTTTAAGCTTGTATTCCGTTTAAATGACATGAACAATTGGGACTGTGAGGTTTTGTGTGGCTGTCATAACCATCGGGATCCGAAAGATTTTGTTGGTCACTCCTTAGTTGCGAAGCTAAAACCTGACGAGTTCGAGGATGTAAAGAGATTGACGAAAGCGTTTATCAAACCGAGACAAATTCTCAGAGGCTTCAAGGAAAAGGACGAGACTAACGTGTCTTCTCTACGTACAATTTATAGTGCACAAGCAACTATTAGAAGGGTGGAATGGGAAGGGAGGTCCGTTATGCAAGAATTTGAGAAGATAGCTTGGGATCACAACTACACGCGTATCATTAAAGAGGGCCCGACAACAAGCCCCTTCAAATATTCATTTCGCATCCGTTTGCTTTCACGGTTGGCAAATACATGTTGTGGTGTTCTTTTGATGGATTGCACCTACAAGACAAACGAATACAATATGCCGTTGTTCAACATCGTGGGACAAACCTCGGACAAGGTAACATTCACATTGGCTTGGTGTTTAATGGAAAACGAGAGGGACCATAATTATCATTGGGCATTACGACAATTGAAGTTGTTCTTAGGAAAATCAACTTCCGAGGGTCATCGTGAATCGATAACGATGCCGCATTAATGAGAGCAATATCCGACGCGTCTTCCCGGACGCACAAAATTTCCTATGTACATATCATATACGTAATAATGTGATAAAAACTTGCCATGCCTTGTTTGAACCCGCAAAGGCGGATATTAAGAAGAGAATGATGGTACAACTAGAGGAAGATGTTCGAAAGAACAAACTATCCCCGAAGAAGAAGAAGATGAGAGAGGCAAGATAAAGGAGCGAGTGGACAAAGAACATGCGGAAAATCATAAAAAGTGGTTGGAATTTCTAAGAGATTGGGAGAAAGTTTATTGGTCTCTTACCGAGGTTATGTACGAAAAGAGATTGGAGAAGTTTATTGCCGATTGGAACGAAGTTTATCCGACCGCCGTCTGGTATTGTCGGACTCAATGGTTGGATAAGTTCAAGGAAAATTTGTACGTGCATGGACAAACCGGTATAGACACTTCAAGACGGAAGCAACTAGTGCAGCTGAGGCCGCTCATGGGAGATTTAAAGATCTCATCCAGTCCGGTCAAGGCAATGTGGTTACGGTCACAGTCGAGGCAATGGAGCAATACTTTAAGCAAGATATCAATAGGATCAAGGAGGCTTTTGAGAAAAGCTCAATGGAAAGGTTGACTCCATTTCTTCGTTATGGTAACTTTCTCCAAGGAATAGAATTCAACGTCTCTCATTGGGCAATAAAACATATGATGAGACAAATGGAATATGAGAAAAATTACGGAAAACCGGGTGATGTGTGTATTTGTCCCGACATGTCTTCATTGGGGCTTCCATGTCGTCATATGCTTGTGAAGTATGAAAAACTGATACCTTTGGAGGTTATTGATCCGTTTTGGAAGCAACTATCTTTCGACCCTCCCCCTTCGGGAGATCCCGGGCAATCTCCATGGGATACGAACGAAGCAAAGGAATTCTTCGAAGCTTACTCTCGTGGCACCTCGGTAAGCCGACAAGTCTTGTTGAGCCAACTAAGGCTAATTGCTCGTCCATGGATCGCACAAAGCGAAGAGCCAAGAAAGGGAGATCCAACAGGAAGACCACAAACTAAAACAACAAGGAAAAAACAAAGGGTAGAATTGAAAGAAATGACTCAACGTGAAGAAGAACTCGCGGCAAGTAAGAAACGAGATCTAACCGCATGTGAGATTTCGGAACAAAGGTTCGTGGAAGCGCAGGTTCCAAACAAAAGAGGTAGGCCGCGGAAGGAACCGCTAAGTCAACAACTAACCCAGGAATCCGTATCCACACCAAAAGCCAACTCATCGGAGGTTCCAAAGAAGAGGGTAGGCCGCCAAAGGTATCATCATCCAAGTGAAATAGATCAACAAGGTGAGCATTCCGAAGCCATACCCATAGTCGATCTAGCGGAGGTTCTAAGGAAAAGGGGTAGGCCGCCAAAGGTAACATCATCTAGTGACAAAGAACAACAAGGTGAGCATTCCGAAGCCATACCCATAGTCGATCTAGCGGAGGTTCCAAGGAAAAGGGGTAGGCCGCCGAAGGTAACATCATCTAGTGACAAAGAACAACAAGGTGAGCATTCCGAAGCCATACCCATAGTCGATCTAGCGAAGGTTCCAAGGAAAAGGGGTAGGCCGCCAAAGGTAACATCATCTTGTGACAAAGAACAACAAGGTGAGCATTCCGAAGCCATACCCATAGTCGATCTAGCGGAGGTTCTAAGGAACAGGGGTAGGCCGCCAAAGGTATCATCATCAAGTGACAAAGAATAACGAGGTGACGAGGCTAAGGAGGTGACAAACCAAAGTGATAGCAAAGTTGACGTAGTTTTAGTTCGAAGGAGAAGGGGTAGGCCAAGGAAGTACGGACTCCATCACATATCGAAGACATTGCAAGTGTAGAGATTGCGAGAGGATGGTTTGGATATATTATTGTTACAAAAGGGTAATATGAAGATGTATAAGGATCCCAGGCAGGACAATTAGAAGTTATCATACCAAGATACGAGTCTTACATAGATCAACTTCCCGAGGTTATTCGCGAGTATATTTTATATACGGATGATGTCGACGGAGATGGAAATTGTGGCTATCATGCTTGTGACCGAACAATTAGGAATCTTTGACACGGCGGTTAGTAGAGGTATGACACCATGCAAATATCGGAACGAGGATGGCCGAACAACTTGTGAACAAGAGGAGCTTTTATGAGCAATTGCTTGGTGAAGGCGAGGGGTTTGATGATATGCATGCTCAAGTATTGGGGCCCGAACAACGGATGAACTTTCTTCCTCCCGAATATTGGATGAGAATGCCGCTTTGTGGGCATCGGTGGCGGATACATTTAGATGTGTTGTTCATTATTTTACCCCCACCGTAGAATGTACATTTACCCCAAAGTGGCAAAAATGCGAAGGATCCCTTAAGAAGAGAAGAGTTGTTTTGGCGTTCGTGAAGCAGTAATCATTTCGTTATTCTAAAACTCAAAGAAAATTGTCCATTGCCACCTGTTTGTGGGATGATTAAAAACAAGGCTCTAGATCCCAATATCTGGAAGGGATGGATGGCATTGTATGAGGAGAATCACCAATTTTGGGATGCGTTGGCCTTATCAAAAAAACCTCTCCAAGAGGAGAAGATGCAACTTCATACGTGTGGAAGCGACGATGAATAATTTTGATGTATGTTGTTCACTAGTACGCAAAATTTTCTTTTTTTTTTTTTGGAAGTGTGAATTGTAAACATTAAATCATATTTTGATGCCGATCTGCCGGCATAGTTGTGTTTTATATTGGCTACTCCGGAACATGTGTACCGGCGTAGAATCTTGTTTGAAACAATGCCGGATATGATGAAAAACTTCCAGAGAAATCGTGACATTTCCGGCATTGACATTAACCTCATTATCGTGCCGGTTTTCGTCAAAATCGTATTTATCATGGAGATTACGAGACACCGGCATAGTATCCAAACACAAATAAATGCCGGAATCTGTCATTTAGAGAACCTAAGCATTGTGTTATTCTTGTTCTCGAGCATGCAGTTATGGAAAAAACTCGAAATTTAGGTGATTTGACACAAATTTAACAACATAAAAAATATAATAAAAATACTAGAATGTATAAAAGAACAAACTCCTAAGTTTTGTGGTTCCAAACCGAAAACAAATCAGCAAACACATTGTTCAAGACTCACAAACAAACATAAACCAACACTAGATTGTTCAAACCAAACTAATACTATAGAATAAACACACGATCACTCGGTTCTTGGCTTCTTTTGTACCCTCTTCTTCCTTTCTTTCCCCACAAGTCTTTTGCCTTCGGATCTTCAATTTTGTCCATCTTTTGCTCGACGTTCTCCATTTCTTTCTGGGTCAGCACCTCTCCTTTCTTGTTCTTTTTCTTAAAGAACTTTGTCAAATTTCCAATCCGCTGACGCTGTTAAGGAAATTTTAAACATGTACTTAGTATGTTCGATTGTATAAGTTCATAGACATAGATTAAAATAATGGCAATGAACAAGACGTACGTACCAACAACGTAAAGAGCTGTACAAGTGCGGGTACAGTTTCCGGAGTTGTGGAGGCATGTGCTGGTGGTGGAGGAACAACTACTATATCCGGGCGTACAACATAAGGATGCGTGAACTTCCGATGGCCTCTTAGGAAGGTTGGTTCACTCTCATAACCGTTCTCAGCCAATTCCCAATCAGCCCTATCCAACACAAGTCCTTTTTCTTCCCTTTCACTCCAATGTGCAAGAATAGGTTTTGGGTCGTAAACCACGAGAGTATGGTTCTCACTTGATTGGCATTGAGGAAAGTCATGAGAGAATTTCGATAAGATGTATCCGTGAGATCTTTCGCTTGTACCCAAGTTGGCGCATTACACGGCGAGGTTGTGCATAACAAATCCTTTTGGATGAAATAACGGTCCGTTGTAAAATGAAACATTGTCACGCCGTTGAAAGTGAACTCCTCCGGCATTCCTATATGGATCAAACACTACATCTTGACCTCCACCGAGTCCAAAGCCAATCTCATTGCTAATAACCGTTTTTTGTTATTGGGCCTTGGGGTATTGTCGAAGAAGTATTTCGACCTAGAGGCCTATTCTCTTGATATTTAGTGAAAATCTTCAATCCTTTGTACCGTTTGAACAATTTTTGAAGTGTTCATAAGCCCACACCTACGCCAATGAAAGATCGTTCCAATGATATGTATAAGAAAATTAATAATTGGAAACTAACAAATTTAATCACAACAATCAAAAAAAAAAGTAGTTGACTATACCTGGAGTACAGTGAAATTCCCATTAAATTGACGGGAGTTCGCCTTAGATGCTCGACGCATTTCTGCCAAAAAATGTGCCAAGAAAGCAGTTCCCCATGAATACTCATGAACCTTTTCCAAAGGATCCAAGTATTGTAGGTTGTTCAAGTGCAATGGGTGAATCCATTGCATTATATAGATGATTGCACAACGGTTATTTAGTGCCGGCATTGTCAGTGACCTACAATCAATGCCGGTACTCTAAAGCCGGTTTATGGTTCAAAAAAATAGTCGTTGTGCACTGATTTTTGAACATTCCGGCATTGGTATAAACTTATCGTAAATGCCTAAGACTAGGTACCGGCATAGATTAATATACTACATACTAAGCCAGGAATCATTAGGCAATTGAAATATGTTTACATACTAAATGGGAACTATAATTTATTTCGAACGGTATCCTTGTCGACGGAACAACGAATGCACTTAGCACGTGCATCAAGCCTTTAAACCACTTGGTGGCCCAAGTGGACGAGTTATAGTCTCGTGAGGGCTTACATAGAGGTATACCCACAAAACCTACGAGTTATAGTCTACGAGTTTAATTATATTGGGCGAATTGCCATTCAACTTCCTCCAAGAGAGTGTAGCAGTCCTCGTGCGTAAAACTCATGACCGTACCTAAATTCGTATTGAGTCCGACCCAAAGAACACCGGAAAACAATTATTTTAATAAGTCGGCGTTTGGCATAACCAAATAAATAATTTTTGATGAACGGCCTATTGATTCACAAACTTACTCTACTCATGCGGTCTTCGTTTGGCATAGCGTCCTTACGAGCTTTCAATTCGTTTCTCACCAGACGCATTCATTGTATAAATAAGCGTACCTTTCCCTTATCATGTGTGAGTGTCCTCCTTGAACGATTTCCGTTTAGTGCTTTGAAAACCCTAAACACACGTTTCCACCAAGCATTGGTGTTTTGATCATGCCCAAGGTAAGGCCCTCCGATTGGGTCTTCGTTACTGGCCACCCATTGCGCTTCCTCAACGGAATGCTTTGTGAGAGTGGTGTGTGCTCTGACAATAGCAACATCTTCCAGATTATTGAATGGAGTTGGAGCCATTTTTAGTGTTCCAAAGTGATGGGTTACCTGATTTAGGAAGTTTGAAAGTGATGGGTGAATAAGTTTGGTAGAGATAGGTCTTTATTTATAGCAAAAAGTACCCAACGACTAGTTTTTTAGAAAATCCCCACAACCGGCATTGTCGTAACTGTGAAATAGAATGCCGGCAAATACTTCCGGCATGGTGTATGATAATCTTACAATGCCGGTAGTAGGAAATTTTTTAACAGAGATTGAGACAAATATGCAACCAAAACCGGCATGGTTTCAAAACACTTTGAAACGCTGGTAAATTAAACCGCATTCAATCTATAATAACGTCTATGCCGGTAGTTGATGAATTCAAAAAAAACGGCTAGTTTTTTGAAAAATAAGACCGTTGGAGATTCATATCTATATAATACCCCCATTCCTTTGGAAAATTATACACAAACCAAAGCAACCAAATAAAAAAATCATTCTCTCAAGAAAGCAAGCACGGTTAAAGCTTCACAAAGGATGGGGGATTCATCATCTTCCTCTATTTCCAAAGTAAGTACATTTACTAACAATATGCTCTTCACTACTATGACCCACGACTAATATAATCTTCTCTTACAGAGTCATCATTGCAAGTGTCAAATTTGCAAGTCACCTTCTCATCTAGCCATGGACTTGTCCTTTTATTTATTCAAAGTGTAGAAATTTGTGATGGGACACGCCGGTTTTGGATTGCAAAACCGATGATGCTGAAAATGGAAGAATGTTTCTAAGGTGTTTGAATCACCCAAAGTGCGATGAGTTTCAATGGTTTGACAAAGCTGTTCAACTAGAAGAGTCAAGAGAAAACCACAAGGGCCATTGCAAGCCAATCGATGGGTGTGATGGGTGTTATATGAAGGGAAAGGAATATGTTGAAAGAGAAGAAGAACCAATGAAGTTGATCCTTGACACCCCCCTCCCGGACGATGTCTTCGAAGAGGTTCGAGAAAGGCTCAAAGGTTCCGTAATTGTTGAAAAGGGATGGAAATAGATTATCCTTAACCAAATGTAATCCATGCGATGTTGTTTAGCATGTTTTAATTAAAAGTTTCAAATCCAATGTAATAGATTAATTAGGAATAAAATAGAAGAGCATTCGAAATGGATTTTTATTCAAAACTAGCAAGAGTACCGGCATGGAAGTATTCAAGTTTACAAAGCCGGTTTTCTAAGAACTATGAAAATTTTCAAATTATCGAAAACCTAGGCATAGATGTTAGAAAATACTATGTGCCGGTACCTTCGAATATCTATACAGAACATGGAATTTTTAATCTTCTTGTACCGGTGTGGTTTTATAAAGAATCTCGTCACGTAGGTTATTAGAACCTGAGCATTGATGTATAAATATTAAACAATGCCGGTCCCAAAATCCGGCTTTGTAAGTCTAATTTATCTATGCCGGAAAAAGTCACAAATAAATCTTGCGAGGATAAACATATTCAACATAAACGAATCACTAGAAATCAAAACATGCTCAACATAAACCAACCAACTGGATTTTTCTATCAATGGTTCTTAATCCAGGTATCCTAAACCAAAAGCAAACCAAACAACTAAAGAGTTTAACACGAGGTACAAACGAAAACAAGTTGAATTGTTCAAGACGTGACAACCACCATCCAAAAAAAGAAACACAACTAAAGAGTTAAATCACTTGGGTCTTTTGCTTCTTTTGGGACGGTTTGTACTTAGTTTCCCGAACAAAGCTTTTTGCACTAGGGTCGGTTTCTTCAATTCTATCAAGCTTTTCCTAGAATTCCTTCATTTCTTCAAGGGACAAGACCTCTCCTTCCCGGTACTTGCAACCCAACATCTTCTTTAACTTGCCAAGCCTACGCCGCTAGTTTAATATACCAAACACATAATTAGTATACAAATATGATTATGTGTATATTAAACGACGAAGCAATTAACAATACTTACAAGCAATCCAACGGTGTTATTAAGTTGGGTCATCGTAGGTGGTGCCTGTGCGGGAGTTGGAACTGGAGGGTTTTTCCGGGAGGAACTTGGACGTCATCCGGTGGACGACATAAGGATGTGACCATTCCAGTACTCTTCCATGTAATCGGCATCAACTTCATCACCGTTTTCAAGAATCTCCAACTTTTCCCACCGACAAATATCTACCAAACGACGTGGTTCCCTATCCCTCCAATCTGTTGGGTCCGGTTTGAACATACTCTACATGCAACCGATTTGGAGTTGAATAACACCGAGAAAGGTCGAGATCAAAACATTGAAAAGAGGCCGTCGGAAAAGTGCTAATTGCTTATATCCAAGTTGACGCATCACACGCGTAGGATTAGCCATAACGTATCCTTTTGGGTGGAACAACGGCCCATGGTAAAATGCAACGTTACCAAACCTCAAAACCTGCCGGTTTCCTCTAGCCTCCTTGTAAGGGTCGAACACAACATCTTTGTTACTCATTGCGTCCAAAGCCAATCTCATATCGATCCGTCGACCCATGTTACGGGCTTTGAGTACTTGTTGAACTCGTATCTCTTAGCTAGAGGCGTATCGGGTTCTGAAAGATCTATGATCTTCAAGGAGGGGTAGGCCTTGAACAAGGTTGGGAAGTGTTCATAAGCCCACACCTATTCCAATGTGAAGCAATAAGTTTTGTTTCTAAGTTCACGATAAGAGTACATATGAACAATATACACAATAACATAAGTTTAAGAACAAATTTACTGCAAAGAGAGTGAAATTCCCGACAAATTGGTTGGTTTTAGCCTTAGAGGCCCTTCTCATCTCCATCATCAAATGTGCCATTACAGCGGTGCCCCAAGAATATCCATAGACATCTTCCAACGGATCCAAGTATGAAGGTAGTTCGCACTAACCCCCGTTGCCATTGGTGTCGTGGAATACCCTAGTGCCCAAGATGTACAACAGTTAAATGTGAGATAACGAATTTGTTTAGGGTCCCATCCATCCTCCAAACTTCTTTTTCTTTGTCTTTTCAAAATTCTTCTTAAGCAGCGTCAACTTGATTGTCTTTGTCTTACCAGACGTGGATTCATAAAAGCTCTCCACGTAAGTTTTGTAGTCCCAACCAAATAGCTTGTTAGTCGACTGTGCAACTTCGACCATTCTAGGTCCGAGAGACTCAACTCTTTCGCAATTGATTTGCCGATAACATTCAAGCCTAGAATGTTCGAGCATCTTCAGGGATGAAGGTCATCTCCCCAAAGGGAAGTGCATGGTATCGGTTTCACCATGATACCTTTCGACGAAGCAATTGTGATATGTAATCAAAGCTTCACATAATTTTCAACCAAAGCATATAGACCAGAATCTTTTACTATTGTTTGGACCTCTTCACATTCCTCGGACAAGTCCCAACCATCCGCGGCTTGGTTTCGGCAAACACGCACAGCCTTCTTATGATCCTACAATTAAGAGAGACAATACAATTAAGAGATTTTACATAAATACACAACAATACATATGTACAAGATAGAAAATGCTTACATAGGTTTGATAGATAGTACGAGCCCACGAGTCCTTGTATCCAAATAGTATTTTCGTTAGGAGCTTCGCCCCAAATTCTACCACGATCAAGGTCGGGAATCATGTCATCAATGTGAGGAAGGTGAGAACCCTTAACTTTCACTTTGACGTTGCCCTTCCCCTTCTTGCCATTGCCTTGTGTTGGTTGTTGACTTGGGCCACCAACTTCGCTTTGGCTTGCTAATTGACTTTCCTCTTCATCAGGATCATCTTGATCATCCCGCTCACGATTTGCAAGTCGACTACGGTCACTACCACTCTCCCAAATTATCCCTCTTGTACCAGCCCCCAAACGTATCTTACGACCTTCATCTTTCCCTCGAGGAGCGGCGGAGATTGAGGAGTATCAAGACCAAATCCCTCCTTCTTCTCTTAGTGACAACATCTTTATTTTTTCTTTTGTTGGATTCCTTTGCTTTTGACCTATATCGTAAGCACACGGAAAGCAATGAATATAAGACAACTCACCTTCAGTTTTAGTACCGCATTGAATACTTTAAACTAGACCACGCCGGTACAATGTTCAAGCAGATACATTGATTATGTGTCGATAGTGCCGGTACCAACTACCGGCATACAAATGAAACCTAAAATCTATGCCGGCATTGTTGACAATGTTCCTGTATGTTTTAAGTCCACTACCGGCATTCTCGAATTATTAAAAAACAACGCCGGACAAATAACCTAGGCATGTAAAGAAACCAAAATCTATGCCGGTACTAGTGACAAATTCATACACTCTCCTGTATGTTTTAAGAGTACTACCGGCATGCTCGAAATATTAGAAACGAATGCCGGTACTTAACACCGGCATGGAATGAATCCAAAAAACAATGCCGGTACTGGTGGCAAATTCATAAACTCTTCTGTATGTTTTTAGTCCACTACCGGCACACACGAATTATTATCAAACACTGCCGGGACTACAAAACCTAAGATTTGTATTCATCCTAGATTGAATGCCGGTAGTGAAAATTCAGTCTCGGTTATTAGGGTTGTAAACCCGGCACCGTATTCATCCTAGATTGAATGCCGGAACTCATAAAAAAGACCGTATTCATATAAATTTCAATGCCTAAGATTCTCCGAAACTCAATTGTTTGAGTTAGGGTTCGCGATTCTAACCTGAACCCATTGCCATAGATCGATTTAAACACCTAAAAGTAGTTTTAAATGACTTACCTTCTCACGTAAGCCATATATTTGTGTAGTTGATCGTCGATAACGTTGCTTCTTCGTGTTCTTGCTCTTGAGCAATCTTAGCAAGTCTTTCCTTTGTTTTTGTTGAGCAATCGATGATGTTGAGTTCGATTGGGCATTTGGTTTCTTTCGTGGAGGCATTTTTAATGATTCGGGTTGGTTAATCGACAAAGAAATTTTTGAATCGACGATTAATCGACGAAGAACGATGAAGAACACTGATTTTTTTTTCCAGAAACTAAAGCCCTAACAGTGTCGAACTGAATTAGAAATGGGGGATATATGTTTTGGTTTTTTGATTTTATTGTTTTAGTAGAAAGGGTATTCTGGTCTTTTCATAATGTTTTTTAATTAACCAAAGGGTATTTTAGTATTTTCATACCCAAAAATCACCCCTTAACACACCATGGGTTGGGAGAAGTAATCTATATCCCCCAATTACTTTTTATATCCCCCAATTGCGCGTTCTTTCTGTATTGCGTGGTTAATTAATTCGTGAAATGCACTTTTGAGATGTGAAGATATCTTCGTGATTTAAAATGTTGTACGTGACCTATCTGTATGTTAAATAATTTTAGATTTAGGGTTTGTGAATACATTTACATAGGAATTATTCTTCAATTATAATAATAATTTATTATATTATCGATAATATAATATCTCTTTTAAATAATAATTTTTCTTGGTCCCAAGTGTATTATTTTATAGAAGTTATACTGTAATTAGCCATTACCTTATCCCGTATACGTATAATATCAATCATTACTTTTTTGCTTTATCGGTTTAACGCAACTTTATCTTTTATACAAAATAATAATATGAACCCGTGGTAATATAAGCAAGGGTCCATTACGAATGGTCGTACTTTTTGTAATTTGTTCACAGAATGGTCATATTTTTGAAATTCGTTTACAAAATGGTCACAGTTCCATCAGATTTAACATTTTTGAACAAAACGGTGTTAACTTTTCCCGAAATACTCTCACCCAAAATACCCTCATTGAGGTGGTGGTGATAAAGCGATGGTGGTGGAGGCTTAAGAATCTTCGATAAACCCCGGAGGGGAAGCGATGAACCCTTTGGGTGAATGCGGTGTAACGATCTTGAATGCGTTCTAACGACCCTGATGCGATGTAACGATGTGTAAGTGGCGACACCACCACCTACAAATAGCACCACAGTCAAAAAAAATATGATGAAGGAAAAATTTGAAATTATATATGGAGGGTTAAATAGGAAGGATACACAGATAATTTCATTGATATATTTCACTGTGAGTCACCACTTAACTCTCTACTTAACGCAAGTATGACAATTTTGTTAATAGTTTGTAACAATATGACTGTTTTGCAAATCGGGTCTTAATAGTAGGACTGTTTTGTAGATTTTCCTATAAGTAACAACAATTACACCTTGAGAAAAAAGAAAAAGTAACAACAATTAAACTATTGTACCTGTTGGCATAAAATTACTTAACCCAACACTTCTCTTCTAGTGTCGGTCTATGATTTCAAGTTAAGATACAACTTCCGGCTAGCAAAAAAATTACAGTGTTAACAAGTCTAGAAACCTCTTCAGTCTATTCAGAGCTCTGCGAATAGGGCGAAAACTGAGTCGATTCAATTTAAAAATTTTGGTTTTTTTTCTTGAATGTTTTGATCTGTTTTTGTTCATCTTCTAATTATTCTTGTTGATTTTTCAATGCTTTAATTCAATCCTCTCCTCCTTTGCTTTATTTCTAATATTTTTTCGTTTAATCTTCTTTGCTTCAGTTGCGTTTTAGGTTTTAATAAAAATTTTATTCCATAATTTCCCTTTGTTTATGATCACTGATTACAATTAAAATCACTATTCAACTTTGTTCCTTCTTATTTCTCTTTAAATTGTCTCTAATGGAAGCTTAATTTTGTTGCAGATTCCCTCTGCTTGATTATGGAGAGTCTTCAAGTATTAGTAAAAGTATGTTTCTTGGTATTATTAATTTTTGTAGTTTTGCCCCATCAACCAGCGGTATTGCTACCCATTCACTCTGTGGCGGTTCCTATCAGTATGATTAAAGTATTTCATCATTGTCGGATCAATAATTTCTCGCTCAATCGGTATGTAGTTCAAGATCATCAGTATTGACTCAGTCCGGTATGGAAATTTTTTGAAATTCAAACTTTTAATTTTCCCCCTAATCAACAGCGTTCTTCACGGGATCAGTTACAATCCAAATATGGGAGTTTTTTGACTGGAATCAATCCTTCCTCTGGAAAATCTTCATATCAAATTCAAAAGATATCCTTTCGGTATTTTTGGCAACAAACCTCCTTAACTTTTGCTCAATTCACATGAAACCCTAAACTCAATCTTATATCTCTTTAAGTTCTTGGAGAACTGATACAAACATAACTTTTCATCTCTTCTCCTTTTGTTATCAGTCAATAATCATGTCTTCATCCTCATCTAACCAGATTATCAAAATCACTAAAAGCTTGAACACTACCAGCATAAATGACCAGCCATCAAGACAGACTTAGAAAAGCTCTTGGCTCAAAGAAAAGCACCCAGTGCCGCGGTGATGAATGGTCTGCCTGTCTCATTGGTAAGATTTAGTCCCCTGATCCAGTTCCAACAACAATAGTTACTCAAGAAATCAACACTCTTTGGAGGTAATATAGAAAGAAGGAAATCAGATACATGGACAAAAACCTTTATGTTTTTAAGCTAAAAACTGATGAAGAATGTGATGATATCATCAACAAATCCCCTTGGAATATTAACAAAAGCTTATTAAGTTTGAGAAATTATACTACGAAAATTGATATACCATATTGGAAATTCACTATACAACAATGGGATGTGAAGTTCATGAAGTTACTGACTGAACATCATAATGTTGCAATCATAGATGAGGCAATTGAAGGTTTGGGTAAGAATATTAGTGTTGTACCAGAAAACTGCAAGCCAGGATGGACAAATGAAATTGTTGCCAGAGTTAAAATGGATTTAAGTAAGCCTTTAAAAAGGAAAGAGTACTGGAACACTAATTCTGGTACAACAATATGGGTCAGGTATCACTGTAAGAGACAACCACATAACCTCTGCCCAAAGTGTTACACTGTTGACCATGATAAGGAAAATTGTGCTAGAATTGATGTAGAGCTGAATAAACTAATAATGACAGATGAAAAATATGCCATTCAATGCCAGAAGGAAGAGGAAGCCAATCTTATGAATAATGTTGAAGAAGAAGGCGCATCAGATATTAGAAGTAACAAGAAATCCAGAAGTGAAGACTCAGAAATTGATATTAGTCAGATTGAATAACCCATTCCTATGAACATTGCTGCACAACACTCTGACAATGATGCTTTACTTGAGAATCACAATCATACAATATGTATGGAGGGAGTACAAATGAATGGTGATGGATACTTGTCAAATGGCTTTTATCTGACTCAAATTAATTATCAAGGGAATCATGCAAGTTTCTAATACAAGGGAATGATTGACATCATCAAATGGCTTTATGTTGTCTAAGTGTCAGAATGATGCTCAATGGTTTTGTAATTACAACTAGTATCTGGAAGTCACCGTGGAAGTGTAAAGAAGCACACGAATCTTTGTTTGGAAATGCATTCATGTTATTATTCAAACCAGAAGCAGAATATCTAGATATAATCCAGAAATTGACACTATCTGTGGAAGTTGTGAAAGATCGGAAGAGACAATTGAACATCTAATCTTTGAATGTAGGCATGCAAGAGAAGTATGGAGAAGTATTAATGTGGATATAGATGTAATGAATTCCAGTGCTATCTCAGTGGATCAATGTTGTACAAGTTGGTTCTCATCCAACCAAAACACTAGAGAAAAACATTGGTTGTACGGGCTTATGATTGGTAGCTGGATAATTTGGAAATACAGATGCGACTCTGTCTTTCAGGGAGTGTCTTTAAATCCTTTTAACTCCATGCATAAAATTAACTACTATTTGAAGTTTTGTTCTCCTAATAATACACTGCATAATTGTGTTGAATCTAATAACATTCCCCCTAGACTGCAAGTATCACACTGGAAGCCTCCGGGTTCTGGTATATTTAAATTTAATATAGATGTTTCTTTATCTACTTTAACTAATAGAGCTGGTGCTGGATTGGTCTTTCGAGATAATGCATGGCATTGTGGAGGGATCAAAGGAACATTCTCAACATATTGCATAACTCCTAAAGAAGCTGAGTGCAGAGCAGTTAAGGAAGCGCTTATATGGGCTAAAGCTTTGCAAATGAAGAAAAATCATATTGAAGGAGGTGCCAAATTAGTCATTCAATCCATTACAGATGATTATTGCTTCACTCACTGGGAACAACGTAATATAATCAAAGAGATAAAGTATCTTAGTGCTAGTTTTGAGTTATACATTTTTACTTTTGTCAGCAGAAACAGTAATCAAGTTGCTGATGCCATTTCAAAACTTGTCAGAGTAGACTCTGTTAATCTGTCAAGTTCTAATAAATTCCCTTCAAACATTTGTAACTTTCTATCCATAGACCAAAACTTCTATGTGGGATAGTTTATTGTTTAATGAATTTTAGTTATAAAAAAGAAAACACTTCTCTTATAGAAGATCAGCCAGGGATTTTATGTTATAGGGTCAAATAAATTTTGTTATGGCACTCACATTTATTTATCTTTATTAATCCATATCTAAACTGCAATTTAAAATATTATAGAAGCTCGCATGGCATAAAAGTTTATTATGTTCACGATAACACTATTAATCCAATTTTTAAATATATCAATTTCGGCGAAGGAATTATGCACATTGGTTTAAAAGTCAACAATAGTAACTTGATAGTTTGAAGAATTCATGTTCCATCCCAAATGCAGATGCTTGAATAAGTAAATCATTCCAATCATTTTCATTCGTCTTTTGTAGTTGTTTCTAACAAATCTCAATTTACTTCATGGCGTTCACAGTATCTTGATCTTCTTTTTGGAAAGCTTCCGAAAAATTAACCAAAAGACCTTTAGCATCAAATCTCTCGTCAAAATTTATATCCTTCAAAACTGACCTAAGTACACGTACTACAACTGAATACAAATTATCATTCTAATAAAATTAAGTATCCGCAATACGTTTGAGGGTAGATTCTTGGTTAAGCCTCATCCAATTTCAAGTCATTGTTGCTAAGGGCTTCAGAGATTTCTACACCTTTTATTTCTCGAAGTATTCCAGGAATGTTTAGGTGATCCTCCAACAATACTGATCACACAATAGTAACTAATGAAAACAAATCCTTGATTTTTGGATTAGTTCCCGCTACATTTACACTAATTATAATTGAGGGGCAAAGCAATGAATAAAATAACCTTCTTAAAACCATTATGTTCACTTTGCATGTCGTTAGCCCCATCATCACCTTGTTTTATCAACTTAGAAAAACTTTAATTATGCCTCGAAAATAAGTTATAGATTGTTTCCTTGAGTGAAAGCGCGGTTGTACTAGCTATATGTTTAAGTAGGAAATACCATTAGGTCCTAGGAATAATATATGAGAGAGAGTCTAGTCCATTTTACCCAGTCAAATGTCTGTTTGGTCCTATTTGGTAATATAAATTATAGTTTGGTCCTAAAAATTATTGTTTGGTCCTAGGCTGATGTCATGGATGATGTAACTGTTACCTTGTAGTGGCAGAAATACCTTTCCGGATAAGGACCATATATATAGAAAAAGTCAATAGAAAATATCTTATTTCAGATTTACTTTCTCTCTCCTTATGTTTTGAGATCTAGTTTCTCTCCATTTTTTTCTTTTATTTTTTTCTGTTGATGCTCATGAAAACGATGAAGAAGGATGATAATTTTTTGGTTTTTTATTCTATGTAGCTACTGTTGATGTTGAAGAAGATGATGAAGATGATGAAGACGACGGAGATTTTTGTGTTTCTTCATCATTTGTTGTTGTTGCTGCTATTGAAGAAGATGGAGATGATGAAGACGTCGATGATTTTGTGTTTGTTTCTTCTCTGTTGCTGCTGCTTTTGTTGAAGATGATGTAGACGATTAATATGATGAAGACTATGAAGATTTTTATGTTATTTGGATGTATTTTTTGATGTTGATGTTGAAGATCTTGATCTTGATTTTTTTTTCGTGTTAAAGATGAAGTTCGCTTCTTTGTTAAAAGACGATGATGTTTAGGTTTTTATATGGACTTCATTTTCCGGAATGAAGTCTGTTTTTTTAGGTTTTTATATATATATACTTCATTTTCTCGGAATGAAGTCTGCTTTTTTTAGGTTTTTATATGAACTTCATTTTCCGGAATGAAGTCTACTTTTTTTAGGTTTTTTTAGGTTTTATATGGACTTCATTTAAGGAATGAAGTCTTTTTTTAGGTTTTTACATGGACTTCATTTTGGAATGAAGTCCGTTTTTTTAGGTTTTTATATGGACTTCATTTACGGAATGAAGTCTGTTTTCTTTTTTAGGTTTTTATATGGACTTCATTTCCGGAATGAAGTGTTTTTTTTAGGTTTTTTATATGGACTTCATTTCCAGGAATGAAGTCTGTTTTTTTAGGTTTTTATATGGACTTCATTTCTGGAATGAAGTCTGTTTTTTTTTAGGTTTTTATATGGACTTCATTTCTGGAATGAAGTCTGTTTTTTTAGGTTTTTATATGGACTTCGTTTCTGGAATGAAGTGATAAAAGAAAATAAGTAAAAATTAACACGGAAGGGTATTTTTGTCAGTTTAATATTTTTAAATAAATATGGACCAAACAGTAAAGGCGTTTGACCAAAGGACCAAACATACATGGGCCCACCTAAAAAAGGACCAAACGATATTTTTCCCTATGTTTAATCCGAACAAAACGCTCAATAACATGTTTTTTTTGTGGTAATTGAATTTCTATCCCTACTTTTGATGGACTTTACAAATATCCTTATCATACAATAAATATATCTTTCTTCATCTATAAGCCCATCAGGGGTCCATTAACATTTTTCTTGTTTCCATACTTATCCTTCCTCTTTTAAGTTTCGATTCACTTCCTCTTTCGATTTTTCTTTCTTTCTTTCTCTCTGTTCCTTTCAAACACCAACAACACCTCTACAACGACCACCGCCAGCTCCTCCTCCGCCACCACCAGTTCGCTCCATTACATCACAACCATAACAAACCACCACCGTTACGACGATCACCACTTCCTTTTTCCGAATTAAATGAGAAATTAGGATCAAACAGAAATCGAGGTAATGATTTAGAGATTTGAAATAACAAATCAAATCAAAAACTACTATGGTTTTTCAGATCTAGAATTTTAGGTTTCAATTTCTGAATTTTTTTCGAATTGATGTTTATTTTAATTCGAATCATCTTTAGATTCGATTCGTCTTTGAAATAGGAATGTTTCTGCTTTCTGTTAGGTGTATTAATTTTATTTTGGTGTATAGTTTTGATTCATTGCAGTAACTAGGGGTCACTGGATCATGCAGATTGCAACCGGTTTAAGGAAAAACAAAACATGTGTCTGATGTTTTCAATTGTACATATCCAATGGCTTTATTGTTGTTGACGAGATTTTTGAACCATTGTTGTGTTTTAAGCAGTGGTGGTGGTAGTGGATTTTGTAGTGGAGGCTGTGGTAGTTATTTCAGTTGCGGCGATTGTTGTAATATTGGTGTTTGTGGTTAGTGGTAGTGATACTATTGTAATTGTATTTGTATTGGTGGTAGCGGATGTTTTTGGTGGTGGTGGCAGTTGTGTTTGCAGTGGTGTGGTGGTGTTGGTTTTTGATTTTCGGTTACTGGGATCAACTACTGTTGTTGATCCCCAAAATTGGATCAACTTCTACTGTTGATCCTTTTTTTTTTTGGATCAACTATTGTTGTTGATCCCCAAAATGGACCAACTTCTACTTTTGATTTTTTTTTTTTTGATCAACTATTGTTGTTGATCCCCTAAATGGATCAACTTCTACTGTTGATCCTTTTTTTTTTTGATCAACTATTGTTATTGATCCCCTAAATGGATCAACTTCTATTGTTGATCCTATTTTTATTTGGATCAAATACTGTTGTTCATACAAAAATATCTAAACCGGCGGCGGCGGCGGACTAGTGGTGGTGATG
This sequence comes from Papaver armeniacum, assembly GCA_023531295.1. Classification (NCBI taxonomy): domain Eukaryota; kingdom Viridiplantae; phylum Streptophyta; class Magnoliopsida; order Ranunculales; family Papaveraceae; genus Papaver; species Papaver armeniacum. The sequence goes on from JAJJWW010007574.1 coordinate 275,762, forward strand.
GTGGTAGCGGCAGACTAGTGGTGGTGGCGGACTAGTGGTGGTGATGGAGTGGTGATGGAATATTAGTGGTGGTGGCGGTTGGTAGGTGGTGGTCGTTGAACGGTGGTGGTGGAATGGTAGTTGAATGTTGGTGGTGGTGAAGTGGAGAGGAAGAAATTTGTTCCATTTTGAAATAAAGAAAAATATTATATGGGTAAGGATATTAAGGTAATCTAATTTTGAATAGATAAGATTATTAAAAAAAAGGACATTTATTATTGTATAAAGATATATTTGTAGTGTGTTAAAAATAGGGACATATAATTAATATACCTTTTTTTTTTTTTTCACACACCGTAAAAGAATAGTCATTTGCTCATTTGCAGAAATATCTTTAGATTCATCAACAAGAACTGAAATATATGAATCACCAATATCTCAAATAATTGCAGAAATTATTTGGGCTTTTTACAAAACTAGGTCTGTTTTTTTTTATGGTTTACAAAACTAGGCTAGTTTTGACCAAAAATGATGGATGAAAAGTTAGCGCAGTTAAGTGGACCCAAAAGGACCTAATTTTCCTTGGAATCGATCATTTATAATCGACCCGACAATTTAACTATGTACATGTCACCAAATACTGCAGAGTGGCATTGCATACGTGGCATCTACATAATCTCTTCAATCATCTCTCTCACAGAACCTTCATATTCTCTGCAGCAGCAACCCTTTCCCTGCAATGCACAGACTCAACAACTTGCCAATACATCACCACCTGACAGTTGCCAAAACTGTGCATGTTGAGCTTGGTCTAATTTCATGCCTTAACTGAACCCTGCATCTTCAACTCCAGCTGCTTCCACTATCAGTTCCATCTCTATTTCTTGTCTTGAAATTAACCCAAAACTCAATTCAACCTCGGCACTCACTAGACCCACACAACAGCACCATCATCTCTGCTTCATCTGAATCATCAAGAACATCTCCATTCTCTTCTTATTTGTTTCACAACATTAGAAACTTTACAAACATAATTCAACTCTATCTGCATCTTCACCAAAGACTCGAGCCATCCATTCTCGGCACCATTTTGTTATTATGGCTCTAATATATTAGCTTTCTACAGTAACAGATTTCTCTTGGATTTGGTTTATAGTTTCTCACTCGCCGATGTAAACTTTATAAATGGTTAATAGGTTTTCCAGCTAGGATTGGAAACTTTAGAATTCGGGAAGTCTAAATTTTACCTTTGTGATTATTAAGACTGCCAAACGACTGGATTTGTGAAGTTATAGTCGGGATCAATTGTAAACCTTGGTTGTTCATAGAACCTGTTCAAGACCATGTCTTGTGTAGGGGCTCTACATGTTGTATCATGGTTTCACCCTCGTGAACTATGTGTGATGACTAGCCTGTAATCACTATGCACCTTGACTAAAGTATCTGATACTGCAATGCTCGATGATCATATACAGTACTTGGAAGTAGATATCTAGGATCCTCCAATCCAGTTAGGTTGTGGTGGTAGCGCACATTTCTAGGATGCTTGCTCCAGTTCCAGGATTCTGTTCTACCTCGTGGATCACATTTGATTGGCTGCAGATTGGCTGTCTTTAATTTTGTTGTATCGGAATATCCAAAAAACAAAAGTTAAGATAAACTGATAGTGAGTAAACCATTCAGGCATTTGAACAAACCTCTGATGTGCATTTTTGTGTTCACACAGATAACGTAGTTGTTGTTGCTCTCAAAATCCATTAACCTTCTTCCCTGCAATTGTAATCATACAACCCATTCAATCATTCTTAAACATTTTTTGAAACAAATTAGCATCAGCATTTTTCCAATGAATCACCATTTTCAACAACAACCACTCCTGTCTTCCCTATTTGATCGCCACAAAATCACTAGCCAAACTCCAACCCTGCATACACTTACCTTTTTTGAACCCATTTTCCTTTCCATCATCTTCTCACGAAATATCATCAACATCTATTTGTTCTTGTTTCCAACCCAACTTCAATCCACCAGCAAAACCCTTTATTCTTATTTTACTAATCAATTTCACTAACAGAACAGATCCGAATACATCCCCAATTCTATTTGTTACTGCTCTATCTCTTCCCTCCATTTTTCTCTCGGCTTCGAAATCTCTGTCAAAAACTCCATGAACTCGAACTCTAAAAACCCATCTTTTGTTACTGACACACTACCGAAAGGGTATTTTCGTAATGTCGCCGCCTCCACGATATCTCGCGATACGAGATTTCGACCAGTCTCCACGAGATATTGATTGAGATAACGGATTTGGATGGAATCCGTTTAATTGGCCTAGATTTGTTAAAAATAAAAAAGGTGGCCTAGATTTGAAAAGCAGGTCCCAGAACAGACCTATCTTTGTATATATTCCAAATTATTTCAAATGACAAAGGCCTTGTAATATCATTTTGAATGCCAAGAGAGGCCAATTTTAGATTTTTCGATGCATTCTCAATAATCTTAGGTTTCAATTCTTCTACTCCCTCCGTTCTTAATTAATACGCTGGTTTTGTTTTTAGAGAAAATTAAGGAAATTAAGAGAACTAATCATTGAAAGTGGTCCTCATGACACTTGTCAATAGAAAAAAAGTAAAAAAGTGAAATGAATTCCCATGACACTTGTGAAGAAAAGAAGTAAAGTGAAATGGTCCAAATGACACTTGTCATCAAAAAAAGTTAAGAGAAAAGTTTACCTTAAAACTAAAGTAACATTTGATTTTCCCAATTAGGAAACCAGCCTACTTTTTTGAAACATCTATTTATAGAAACAGGCCTATTATTTAAGAACGGAGGGAGTACTTTATTATTACCAATCCATGCTAAAATCTTAAGAAAATCACCTTGGTTTGTAGAATCTTCACCTTCATTATTCACACGAAATGCAAGTCTTTGTCTTAGAAGTATCTGAACAGTTTGGATTGAAGTCCCCAGTTGATTTATATATCGCGTTTTAGTTTCACCTGTTTACTTAACAACGGTGCTACACACACCGTGATATTATCACGGTGATATCACCGGTACACACATCCCTGGGGACCCCACCAGGAAAAAAAGGGGTTGGTTTTTTGTGTTTGGTGGGCCCCACCATTTTTTGTGAGTGGGTGTGATATCACCGTGATTTTATCACGGTGAATCTAGACTTATTCTTTACCTAATGAATGATGGGGTAGGATCCGTTGACATGGTTATAATGACATAATCTTGACATTTTAGTGTCATTTTTTCTACCAAACCCAACCGGCAATGAATTTGAAGCTAATTTTTTGATGACATGTTCTTCTTATAAGTTTCTACCTCTCCACCAAAAAATGAGAAAGATTAGAAATGTATAAGATCACCATCTACCATTTTTGAATATCAACCGTCGAAAATTAACGGTTGAAATTAAAATTTGTGGATGGTAAAGTTTCGTATTTGGAATACTCTCATTTTTGGTAGGAATGTAGAGTTTTATATGAGGAACATGTCACCAAAATATTAGCTTTAAATTCATCACCTACGGGGGGTTTAGAAAATGAGAACCATGTCAACGGATTATGTCATTATAACCATGTCAACGGATCCTTCCCCATGAATGATTTGTCAATATATATATTTTTCATTTACCAAGTCTTCGTACGCTTTCCGTGCTTGGTTGTGACTTGTGAGTATTGTACGTATCTCCTACATGAGTATGCAATCTTCATTTCTCTTCATATACCAAATTCTTCATCGATAAAGTTATTAGGACCTCTTAATTTAGATAAGTAACAACATAGACAAAATACTCTCTCTTTTGATATGTTGTATTCTAACAAATATTCATGTTCCACGAACCAAGAAACACAAATTTTTCTACCTTGCTGTGAATTGGGGAAGTTATGATTTTTAGGCTGGCAAAATCCAATCTTCAGATACGTTATTCGAACTTAGATACGTTATTCGAACTTGGTCTCTAACATTTGGATGATAATCTATAATCTGTTTCCGAAGTCCCGGGTCTGTAGGAAGGTTTGCTAATGCTACCACTGGTCTTGGGAGGGTGTGGTTGCAAAAGTAGAACTCTCATATCACTTTCTTCTGATCTATTACCATTTGCTGCCGAAGATGATGCGAGTTCATCTATACTACCACCACGCCGTTTTGAAGGTGACGATAAATTAACCGTCGACCTGTTTTGCAGTATCTTTCCATACTTTCAAGTTTCAAGTGCAAGTAAATAAAAGCGATTTGTGATGATTGTGTAACACCGCATAAATTACATCTTAATTTACAATTATTAGTTCTCTACTTTGTGCATAATTGATAGTTTTGTTTAGTTTTGCAGAATTTGACAAATAAAACTCGATTGCACCAAAATGTGGAACTTTGCCCCAAATTGGAAATAAACAGAAGCCAACCTCAGATATTACCTTGTTATCTCAAGAATGGGTGGGTAGAGCCCATTATGACTAAAAAAGAAATTATGCAAGAGTGCAAATATGGGCCCAATTAATTCCTTTGACTTGTAGCTTGTGATACGGAAGGAAAATGGAAGAATTGGAATATTGACATCATGAATGGAAATAATACTTCGAAGAATATATGCAACTGAGTTTGGAAATTTTTACTTTGATAGTTTATAATTTAATTTAATTTATACTTTTACTTGATAGTTTATTTAATTTATTTCTTGCACAGTTTTTAATAGGAATTATTGATAACAATATTTTAGTCTCCGTGAACAACCAGTACTTGCATATTGTTTCCGATAACACAATTAAAACCACAATAATTTGAGCATTTGAATACCAAAGGATTAATAACTCTTTTTTTTTTGATGGGAAAAGATCATATAGCACAATAATTTGAGCATTTATCAAAAACATTAGAATCTATGCTAGATTTATGAACTTTTTGGTGCAAAAGCTATCCGACATGTGTTGTAGCTTTTAATCCTTTCCTCCTTGGAAATGTAGTCCGCTGGCCGAGTTATTCTTCCTCTTAATATATATATATATATGTTTCACTTTAGCTTGAGGTAGACCGCCCAAGATTATCCTTATTTCTTTGCAAGGTGTTTTCCGCTCACGAAGAATCTCGTGCTTACCTTGTTTATATTGTCCGCCAACGCTTTACGCCGCTACTATGAAAACGCTTGATAAAATATTTTCTTTTAACCATGTAACTTCCTTTAATAAAGATTTTGCTTCTGCGTGGAAAGCTGACGTAGCCCACTCCGAACCCGCAGATAGATGCATGAAAGTCTCTTCATCTGCTGAATATAGAATGAAAGCATATTCCATCGACAAATCCTCTTTTTTAAAGGAAGCATCAATGAAAATTATCCAATCTGAATTTAGGTTGGACCAAGAATAATCGGTTGAGATTTTCTTTTGAGTATTCACATCACTATGAAGGGTTTTTTACGGGAAGGATTGTAAGAAACTATTGATTTGCCCTATTAAATTGATTGGGTCTGGGTTTTATTTTCTCAAAGACTACCGAGCATCTATATTTCCAGATGGACCAGAGTATGGTGGAACTTTTTACCTGAAGATGGCTCAAGTTAGTTTCCGTAATCCACCATTTAATCTAGGAAATAATTGTGCTATAATTGTAACTTGAGATTATATTATTGAGGGAAAGACCAAACCAAACTGCTCTTGCAAACGGACACTCGCAGAAGATATGAAGTTTTGTTTCTTGCGCTTGATTATTACATAACTGGCAAATCGAGTCGATATCTGTATTATGAGCACCTAGTCTAGCAGATGTTGGAAGTACTTTTTGAGATAGTTTCCAGATGAATATTCATAGCTAAAGGATTAATAACTCATTTAATAAGAAAACTACCTCTCAATGTGTGATTGTTTGTGTCCTCTTTAGACAAAACCGATTTCTTCTTAACAGACCACTGTTAATTATTTGAATTTAGAATCTAAAAATATAAAAACAAAAACCGCCAATTTCTAATCGAAAACAAACAAGCTAAGTCCCTAACTCATCAGGTAAATTCTTTACCTTCATATAATTTTAATTTAATAGAGTAAAATATCCAACATGCATAGTGCCCACATACATCTTTTTCTTGGATAGTTCAGTTGGTATTGAAATACTTAAGCAAAGCACTATGGTGCACAATTTCCCTTCCCTATCCCCTAAGGCCAAGTACTATGGTGCAGGGCATCCCTTCCCTATCTCTCAAATAAAGGAAAGGGATATCACAAGGAAGGCAGCCTCACTATGGTGCCCTATTTTCCCTTCCCTACACGTATGAATAGTGCCAAACGGCTACTGAGTTTCCCTATAAGTCAACTCGCTGACTTGACCAATACGGCTACTCTGTTTCCGTATTATAGGTATAAGTCATCGAAACTCGCTCGTATTTCCCATTTCCTATTCTTCTCTATTTTTTCATCCTCTCAAAACCCTTTCAAACTACTTTTACCCCCTTTCGATTTCAAGACTCTTGGGTGCGATTCAGGAGCTAAAATTCAATGGGTTTGATCCTTACTACCCGGTGACCTATTTCCCTTTTTTGAATTTCGATTTTCATCAACAAAATCTTCCAAGGTGAGTGTTTCTAATTTTAGGCTTTAAATTTAATTTGATTTTGATTTTGATAAAATTGGAGATATTAGGTTGATTATGATGTCTTCTTGTTATGTTGTTTGAAAGTTTGAGACATTGTTGATTGAATTTATCATATTTTGTTGATTGAATCAAAGTGCTTGTTGTTTATGATTGATTTTTGATTTAGATATGGTATTGTTATTGATAATTTTTAATTGATGGATGATTAAATGAATATGTATTATGTCAAGGATAGATTGTTGGCAGAGAAATTGTATTGGGATGGATAATGTGGCTAAGATTTTTTGTTGCTTGAGACAATACATTGTAGATTTTTTTTTTAATGGATTGTTTTGTGATGATTTTGTGTATATGTGTGTTGTAGATGTACTCCGATAATTTTTAAAAATTTATGGATGATAGAATTCCGGTTTCTTCAAAAGATTATAGTGAGCATAAAGTGAAATTCCCAATATGGAATTCCGGTTTCTTCAAAAGTCTAAACTCAAGAACTTAAAACTAAAACAAACTTTTAATTAAAAATGGAATTGATTATGTTGTTGCCTCTCCAAGTGCTTGACCAATATGGCATTCTGTTTTAATTCAAAGTACTTTTTTGCATTTGGAGCCAACGATTGGAGATCCATTTGCATTATTTCACTTTCTTCTCTCTCTTGAATATGTTCAATTTGTTTTTGTGTTGTCTTTAACAACCTTTCCATAATTTGGTTTTGTTGTTGCTGACGAGGTGCGACTGTCATTCGAGATTCTTTTAGAAAATCAACAAGTTTACCGCCCGCACTTTCTCATATGGGAGTCTTGTGATGATGGTGTAGCGGGTGTGCTTGGTCTAGCGTCCATTTTATTAATTTGGGATTTTTTCGAAGCTCTCGACATGCGTTTATATTTTGTAAATCCACCTGACGACGTTCCAGGTATTGTACTTGGGTTCGTACTAGGGGTATATCCTAATGGAAAACGGATACCGCTAGGGACATTTTAAGCATTTGGAATTAGATTTGCAAATGGAGTCTCGACGAATTGGCTCGCAGATGGATTCTGAGAAGATGTGGTTTGAGTATTAAACATATTTGAGAAATTTCCATGATATTGAAATGACAGAGGATTAGAATCTTGATCCATATCTTCAGCTACACCTACTTGTACATTTGGTACATCTTTAAGCATCTCATACTCACTATCTCGAGTAAAGGTTTTTTTGTGTATTTCAATATAATAGCTTCTCGCAATTATCATCTACATCAATGTAAACAAACCATAAATAAGATACGCATAATAAAACTATTTACAAACAACATGTACAATAACTATAATGAACATATTTAGATAACACTACGGGAAAAACAACGATTAACTACCCCTAAATCAAT